>JAOTQJ010154425.1:0-30330 GCA_025642045.1 Solanum sejunctum | reverse complement strand
TATATGTGTATATGTTTCTGTTTGTTCTGGGAGCTGCTGCAGGTGCGGTTAGTCGATAAAACAGAGGAAACTCTGCCAAAATTTCGGTAGAATTTCAGACTAGGTTATAAAGGAATTTGATTTAGTATGTGTTTGTGTGCACCTATCGGGCCCTGGTCACTACCCCAGGGTGGGGTCTGACAATATAAACGTACAAGATATATACGAAAAACTTACTAAAATGGAAGGAAAAATAACAAAACTAGAAACTTTAGTAAAACAAAAACATAGAAAAGATAAAACATCATCATCTAGTTTAGGAAATGAATCTGAAACTTATGAACAAAAGGATGAACAATTAAAAGTACAAGTAATCAATAAAATCAAAAAAGATTCAGAGGAAGAATCTTATTCAGATACAGATACATATACAAATTTGATAGATCAAACAAATAATCTAAAATTAGAAGATAACGAGATAATAACAAATCATATAAATATGACAAAAACATATGATCAGGACAATAGAAAAGGAGGAGGTTATATAAATATACCAATAGATAGAGATAAAGGATATAAGAAAAAAAATTATTATAAAAGAATAAATTATTCAGAAATACATAGAAATGATAAAATATGGGGAGCAAGATTGCTTAAAAACATAATCGATGGCCCAAAAGTAACTGCAATGGAAAATAACTCTTATTTAGATTTAGACTACTCAAAAAATGTAACTAAGGATATACAAAGATGGGCTGCAAAAACAGAAAAAATAATATTAGAAACAAAAATACCAATAGATAAAGTAGGACAATATATTGTAACCACTTTAGTAGAAAATGTTAAAGAATGGTATAAAAACTTAGAAGATGAGACAAAACAAGCATTACATGCTGCAGTGGATGCTAAAGGGCAAGCGACTACTGATATAAATAACATATTAAGAAAATTTATTGTAGCAATAACTGCTGAATTTAGCATTTCGAAAGCAGAAAATGCAATGATAATAAAACATATACAAAGGGCAAGAACAAACTTACTTAATTTAAGGATATGTGATTTATGCTAAGAATATGTTTGTGAATTTAGTAATTATTTTCATAAGAGAAGATTTAATAAAAATAAAAGAACTATGTTATTAGATTTATTTATACACAAACTACCATACCCAACAAACTTACTAGTATTAGATGATTATAAAAACGAAGCAAAATCGGTAGACACCCTAGGAACTAGAATAGAATATGTAGGAAATTGGATAGAAGATAGATGTGTACAAGCAAAAAATATTAGAACATTATTATACTCAGATATGCAATTATGTTGTGAAAATAATAAACCCAGTAAATATGATTGTTATAGAAAGTATCCCAAAAAGACTAGGAAACAATATAAAATAAGAAATAAACGATTTGTGAAGAAATATTATAATCTAAAAAATCTTAGAAAAAACAACAAGAAAAGGTATATAAGTAAGAGAAGACATAAAAATTATTTTAAAAAGAATCCTAAAAAATATAAATGTTATAGTTGTGGAAAGATAAGACACATATCTACAGAATGTAGTGAACCAAAAGGAAACAAATAAAAGAAATACAATTAGGAAATGATATACTCAAAGATTTGGACATAGTTATGGAGGAAATAAATATAGATAATTTGTCTAGCAAAGATGAGATAAGTGAATCAGAAATAGAATACGAAAGTACATCGAGTAATGAAGAAAATGAGTCAGATTGAGATAGGAGAACCAAGTAATGAGGAATGACTTATAATTAATTATACTTAAGATGTACAACAGGTAATATTTGATGAAAATGTATATGAAAAAATTAGAAAGGAGGAATTTAAAATAAAAAATAATTTATCGCTAAAATTGTAATTATTAAAACCATGGTCTTTTTTCATTTTGTAATTTCCAAAATTATAGCATTATAATATTTAAATTAATTATATTTGAAAATAATAATTCAAGCTTAGATTTCTAATATTAGTTTTAATTTTTAAAAAAAATTTAACTTTGAAAATATTTATGGTGCAGACATAAGCGTTGTCACCTCTCAGATAAAAAGGGTGAAAAGTCAAAATAAAAGTAATAATTAGATATCTACTATATTTTAATATAAAAACGTGCATGTTTGCTTGTGAGTTAGTGAGGATATGGAGGGGCAAGCGACGTGTAGTTAATATTTTTTCTTTTTTTAGATCTACTTTTTCTCTTACTATTTTTCTTATTTCTGCTATATAGAAACATGGATCATAGAACGATCAAGAGCAAATTGGTAAACTTGCGCTAATAAATATCATCAGTCTCCACCTTCTTCATCACTCTAGAACCATCCCTCTTCCTCAGTTGCATTTTAAACAAATGATGCAAGAATCTGCATCTCTTTCCATTCCAACAATGTTTTGATTCACCTCTTTCAGTTCTCTTCACTTTTCCCCTAAATCTTTTCCCAAACATCTCTTTGTTTTTCTGCGTTCTTCCAAAAATGTTGTTTTAGTTCTTTTCATCTTGTCTTTGAGGTATGCTTTATCTTTCACATCTCTTTTAATTTTTCAATTCATGGTTGAAATAAATGTTGCAGGTCCCTTCACAATTGTCCTTTGCTAATCGCGGATACTTTGATGTTTTTAATTTTTATCTATGTTGTAGTGGTTTTTCACTTCTTTTTTTGTGACAAAATTATTTGATTGGATTTGGAATATGAAGTTTTAATTACTTTAAATTTTATGTTGATTTGAGATCTAATTCATTTAGCGTCAAAGAATTTCAGTAAAATAGTAAACACATGGGACAATGAAATCTAATCTTAACAAATCCCAAATTCAGCGGGAGTAATCTGTTAGAACATTGATATATAAGCATTAAGCCCAAACAATATTTCTTTCAGCTGTCTAGCCAAGTAAATGTCTTGGACCTATGCCATAAAAGTAAAATTCTTGTATTCATGAGGGAGTGAAGGAGAAGTTTGAATTGAAAGTTACAACCTCAAAGTCTCTCTTAGAGAAGGATGGAGCTTTGGCGTCTTTAGTAATTTTGGAATTTTATAGTAATATCCATGGTTTTGTATGTCTCTGCATATCTTATTAAGCGAACCTAGCAAATTACATTTGCCGGATAGTGTTCAGTGGAATATTTGTCTTTCAATTGGAGCGGGTATATTACATGGCTACGAAGAGGTCTTTAAAAATGTCCTATCATTTCTTTCTATTGTTTGAGTCTTTTATGTGGTCTTTACATGCAATGGCAAACAAAAACTCTGTCCATTTATTTCTCATTCACCCTCTTTTGTTTGTTCTTGTTAAACATATTATGATTTACCCCATTTGTCGTTGGTTGGCTCAGAAATATAATTTTTTAGTATTTGTTATAATAACTCAACTACATTTTTAGTTTATGGTAAATTCATGTTCAACTATTAATAAAACAAAAAGAATCAAATTCTAAATCAAGCATGTCTTTAAATTATTCTCTATTTATTTTATTTTTGACATATTTTTTTAAAAAAATATTTGAAATAAATAAAAATAGCTCTAACCACCTTATCTTTAAAAATGAATGCAGTTAACCTCGAAATACAAACAAATTTTTATATTTAAAAAATATAAAATCTTCTTATAAAAAGATATGCACACATATCAAATAATCCAAATAAGAAATTGAACGAAGAAATATATATTAAAAAATTAAAAAAATTAAAGGATGCATCGAATTCATGAAGAAAATATTGACGTAAAATAATTTTGAGAGTGAGAATTTTGACTTTCAAGTTTCAACTCTATATATAGAGATATAATATTGAGGATAAGATTTGTAATTTGTCATTGAATATGTGTTATATATAATTATTCCAAATAAAACTATCCTATCTTTTCATTTTAAGTAAATATAATTTTTTTTTTCAATTATTTTTTAAGAATCTATTATAAACTGCCTTAATTTGTGGAATTGTTCCTTATTTTTTTGTTTGAAAGCTTGTAAATTCATCATTATCTTTGGTCTAGTATTTATTTTTTTTTCCAATTTCTCAAAAAAAAATGAAAAAAATCGTAAAGAATAGGTATGGGAAGTTAATTTGCATGTTAGGAAAAAAATACTAACACTTTTAGCGCAGTTTATATGAGGACGGTTATCGATTTTTTAATAAATAAATTTGATTTTTAAATTACTTCTTCTCAATTTAATGTATTTTTATTTATAATATGAATAAGTTATTATAAAAAATAATTTTAAATACTGTTAAAAAAGTAAACATCTAGTTTGTGATTCCCCACGAAAAATGTTTGTAATAATTTAGTTCTTTTCTATAAGCATTTTCTTTTAATGTTAGTAAAATAGTTGGGTACCATAATACATTGTAGATTATTGCTAGTCACCTTTATTATTCTTTATCAAATTTATAATGTTTAAGAATAATAACGGTGAAAAACAACAACAACAACAATAATAATAATAATAATAATAATAATAATAATAATAATAATAATAATAATAATAATAATAATAATTGTAATTGTAATAATAATGTACAGATTTCACAAAGTAGACGACTTAGTTTTTTTTACATAAGAAAAATCAACTTAATCATATTATTCATTTTGTTTTCATTTTTATTTCTTCAATTTACATCCACCTAATACTTTTTTTTCACAAAATTCATTTTTTCATCATCTCTCCCCATTTCTACTCAACAACACAAAATACTAAATAAATAAGTCATTCATAATTTGAAGATAGATCATCACTTTTGTTCTTTCAAACTTGAAGTAGTATTGTTTGTTTAATCATTCTCTTTCTATTCTATATTGTTGCGGACAATATTTTTTTATATATAAAAAATAATTCTCTCTTCTGGAAATTTTAGTTTTTCATTTTTTATCATGGGAATGTGATATTCTTTTTAATCTTTTATTACAATTCTTGTGATCAAGATTTTTTAATTATCCAACGATCGGTGATTTCAAAATAAAAAATCAAGTGATTCATCATAACATGTTTAAATTTTAAGGCAAAAAAATTTAAAATAAATTACTTCATAAAAAATAAATAATTAATAATAATACTTATTGCAATCACTTAATAATTATACCATAATCATCTGTACTTTTGATCTTTTTTCATTTGATCTTTTAGAATGATAAAATCTAATTATAAATCACCAAATAAAAATAATTATGAATATTATAAAAAAAATAAATTTAGAAATTTTGTGGAAAGAAATTACTTCAAAAATAGAAAAAATAAATTATCTTCAATATGATCGACTTCTTTATTTAAAATAAAATACTTCGATGAATCTATTAACTCTAGATTAATAAATTTTTTAGGTATATATCTATAAAGATATTCAAAAGTACACAAATAAATGAAAAATATAAGTAGTCAAACCTTTTTTTTTATGATATACAAATTTTATGAATTTTATTGTTTTCACTAGAACAGCTGTGGATCTTTCATCTATGAAGATATTCAAAAGTGCACAAAAAAATGAAAAACATAAATTCTTCAATTTTGACTGAAACAATCGTAGGTCTTTCATAATTTTAGGTATATATCTATGAACATCCAAAAGTGCACAAACAAATGAAAAATATAAATTATTTTATGGTATAAAAGTTTTATGAATTTTATAGTTTTGACTGTAACAACCATAGATCTTTCATAATCATTGCAACTTCGATTGTAAACAATGCATGTACATGTGTTAAATATCATACCAGATATGTAATGTCCAACGATATTATCAAAATACCCCTAGAATGGAATCATGCTTATAATGTGTCTTCCTAACCTCCAATGAAGAATCCGAGACCGGATTTGCGATCATAGCAAAAATTAAGCGGGAAAATGGTCTCTACCCAATTTTAGAGCAATCAAGTCGAAAAATAATTTATGCTAATTAATTGAAAAATAGTGTCAGTTCGCGCCCTTGGCGCGACGCAAACTAACACTTAGGCTTTTTTTGACATTTTCAACGTAAACCTGAAGGAACGAAATTTTGCTAAAAACACATGTTTGCGCCCCTGGCGCGACGCAGACATGATGTTGCAGGATGAAAATTATATTTTTTTTATTATGGGAAGGGTCTTTTGGTCATTCCCCAATCTATCCTAAGTCTCAAAAATGAGTTTAAGAGTTATTTTATATCTATTAAGAGTTTCAAAATCCTTTTTTCCCATACAACTTCGAAGAGAAGAGCCTTGAGGGAGAAAGCTTGAAGCCTTGAGTTGGAGATCGAATTCTTGCAAGAAACTTACACTATTTTTCGTTCCAGGTATGTAAGGCTTACCAAAGTGTAAAATCTTTCCTTCATACACCCCTTTATCTTCCTTGAGTCAAGATTTGAAAAAAGTTGAGATTTTTGAGAAATTCCTTCTATATTGACACTATATCCTTGTGTTTATCATAAGGTCCTACTTTATTACATGAGGAAACTGCTATATTACATAAATATTGGAATGAAATTTATATATGTATTTTATACTTGCCTACTTAAGTCTTACATGGCACAATTTATGAGATTCTATGCCAAATAGTGAGATTGAGGTTGAGGTTGAGTACAGGAGTTGAGTAATTTGAGCATGATTGATCATGAGATGTATATCACATGGGATGTCACTTATATGATTACATATGTTACTTTACTTACATTATATAATGAGTAAATTGATGAGTCCAAAGGACTGTATTGAGCTTGAGTCAAGTTTAATTCCTTACATTGATTGATTGAATTGTTGAATGACTTAGATGAGCTGAGTTTGATGAGATGATTGTTAAGTTGAGATTGATGAGTTGACTTATGATTGAGCATATTTTAGTCTTGGGAGGAGTATTATTCACTGAGCGGGGGAGCAAGTATACATCTACTCAATCTCACAGAACTACATTACCAGAGTACGATAGTCAAGCGGCTCATTCTGGTGACTGTGGTCCCGCAAATGAACATCTATTATAGATCCAAGAGAAAGAATTGATCGCACGAAAGTTAAGAGCAGGCGTGGAAATGATATCAATTCATTGTACATCACTATGAAATAATGGTGGGGATGGAGAGTATGTCGATTAGCGAAACTCCCAATCGACATGGATTGAGCATGAGATTTCAAAATGAGTCTAAATGGGTTATTATAAAACTTGCATAAATTGATTTGAGCATGAGTGTTGAGTTGAGGTGAGTGAGTCGAGCTTTACTTTTCTTGAATTATTTTATATACCAGTACATTCCATGTATTGACTCCTCTCGATACTGCATCATTTCATGATGTAGGTAATGGAGATAGAGGAGTTCAGCAGACACACCATTGAGGTTCAGAGATTACGAGTCCCCAAACTTAGTGAGCCCTCTTTGCTATCCGGAGTGGCCTGTCATTATTTATTTTAGTTTTCATTATTTTATTGATGTTGTGTAGCCATGACTTATCCTGGTACCATCTATTCATTTAGAGTAGAGGCTTCATAGACCTTGAGTAGAGCATTGTTGAATATTTCCTTTCCTAAACTTGATCTATTATCTTGAGACTATTGTAAGATATCTTTACCTTTTTCCCAAAATGTTTTTACATGAGTATTCTTCGACTGTGAAGTAAGATATGAACATGAGTCCAAGTGGTTCGCTCGAAAACTAGCAATAGTCTGTGAGTGTCGGTCATACCTAGGATACCCTTCTGGGGTGTGATAAACTTGGTATCAAGTGTCCTAGGGAGTCTATGAAGTTGTGCCTAGTAAAGACTTATTTATGGGTGTGTTGTGCACCATATTCAGCATGAGGCTATAGGGCATTAGTATAGTTACCTCCCTTTGGTATTCTGAGTCATACAATAGAATTTAACTCTATAAAATTCCTGTCTAATTCCTGTGTTGCATGTTTGCAGATTATGCCTCCTAAACATTTTGCTGCCCAAAGAGATGCCTCAGCCCCAACTTCTTAGAATGCCCCATCATAAGCCCCTAGTCAGATGGGGATGAGGAGACCGGGTCAACCTGCTAGGACTGCGGAGGTTCCACAGGTGCCCTTTGCACAACCATCACTAACCCCTACCTTAGAGGCAGAGTTTCGAGGAGCCATTACTATGCTTACCCAGTAGTGACCTCCCAGGGTAATAGTTAAGGCCCTTAGGCCCCTAGTTCCATCAGGAGTCCACTGCCATAACCCGACTCAGAGGCTTTTTAAGAATGAACCCGCCAGTATATATAGGGTCGAAAGTTGAGGACCCACATAATTACATTGATGAAATGTACAACATTTTCAGGGCCATGCATACTAGTGGAGTTGAAGGGGTTGATCTTTCCTCCTATCAACTTAAATACATGGTGAATATATGGTACAACTAGTAGGAGGATAGTCGAGGTGAAGATGCTAAGCCTGCTGAGTGGGATGAGTTTGAGAGTGCCTTCCTCGACCACTTCTTTCCCCAAAAGTTGAGGGAGGCAAAGATTGAAAAGTTTGTGAACTTGAAGTAAGAGGGATGACCATCAAGAATACAACCTCAAGTTCATTAAGTTGTCCAGGTCTGCTCTAGATATGGTCCAGGACATGAGAGCAAGTGTGAGGAAGTTCATGTCCAAGTTGGGTAAGCATGTGAAGAGAGAGTGCAAAGCAACGTTACTGATTCCCGGCATAGTCATCTTCACAATCATGGTTTATGCCCAACAAATCGAGGAGGATAAGAAGAAAGACCGAGAAGAGCACTTGAGTAAGAAAGCCAAGTCTACAGGGTATGAGCCTATCCAGTATAAGCTAGACAAGGGAGACAGATCTTACTTTCAATTGAAGCATTTGGGTATGCACCATCATTAGCAGTGGACCAAGTACAAACACCAGGTATAACTCAAAATCTTAAGGGTAGTCAAACTTTAGACCATAATGTGTCCCTTAGATAAAGAGGGAAACCACACTGTGGGAAGTATGGCAAGATGTATTTGGGGAAGTGCAGGGAAGGAGGAAATGAGTGTTATAAGTGTGGCCAGACCAGTCACTTCCTGAGAGATTGTCCACTTTGGGGCAATAGGGCACAGTCTTCAACTACTATGCCACCACCCAGGGGTAATCAGAAGGGTTTCATACCAGGGACAAGCAAACGTATAAATTGTCTGTATGCAATGGGGAACAGACAGGACCAAGACGTATCACCATATATCGTGATGAGTATGCTTTGAGTCTTTACTTTCGATTGTTATGCTTTGCTTGAACTAGGGGTGACAACATCATTTGTAACACCATATATAGCTAGAACATTTGAGATTTCTCTTGAGTGTTTACTTGAGTCATTCCCTGTTTTCACTTTTGTTGGTGAGTCCATCATAGACAAAAGAGTTTATAGAGATTGTGTAGTGTCTATCTACCATAAGGATACTCTTGCTGATCTAGTTGAGTTAGAGATAATGGACTTTGATATAATCCTTGGGATGGACTGCTCCACGCCTGCTATGCCACTGTTGACTGTCAAGTTTTAGTTTTCCAATGAGCCTATTATAGAATGGAGGGGAGATTCTGTTGCATCTAAGGACAAATTTATTTTCTATTTTGGATCTAGAAAGTTAATCTCAAAAGGGTGCATCTACCACCTCATGCCAGTCAAATCCGATAATGTTGAGCCTCCTATTCTTGAGTTAGTCCCATTTGTGAGTGAGTTCCTAGAAGTATTTCCCAAGGACCTAACTAGAGTCCCTCCTGATAGGGAGATTGACTTTAGGACTGATGTTCTTCCTGACCAGCCTATCTCAATTCCACCATAGAATAGCCCTCGCTGAGTTGAAAGGGTTGAAGGAGTAGTTGAGGGACTTGTTAGAGAAGGGATTTACCAAGTGTCTCTCTTTAGGTTGCTCCCATTCTATTTGTGAAAAAGAATGATGGGTCTCTTGGAATGTGCATAGATTATAGGTAATTGAATACGATCATGATTAAGAATAAATATCTCCTCCCAAGAATAGATGATCTATTTGACCAACTTCAGGGAACCTCTAGTCTCTCAAAGAAAGACCTCAGATCTGGTTATCATTAGTTGAAAATGAGGGAATGTGACATTCCAAAGACAACCTTTACGACTAGATATGGCCACTTTGAGTTTTGGTCATGTCCTTTGGCTTGACTAATGCACCTGCAACCTTCATGGACTTAATGAATAGAGTATTCAGAGCATATCTCGACATGTTCGTGATTGTATTTATTAATGACATCTTGGTATATTCTATGGATAAAGAGGAACATGCCAACCATCTCAGAGTGATTCTTCAAACTCTCAAAGACCATAAATTATATGTGAAGTTTTTTCAATATGAGTTTTGGCTCAAGTCTGTGGCATTCCTAGGTCATGTTATCTCGAGCGATGGTATTCGAGTAGATGCCCAGAAAATTAAAGCGGTTAATAACTACCCAGACCAACCTCTTCGACTGACATAACAAGTTTCTTGGTGTTGGCAGGCTACTACCGTAGGTTTGTTTGAGGGATTTTCTTACCTACCTACACCATTGACTAAGCTAAATCAGAAGAAAGTCAAGTTTCAATGGTCTGACGAATATAAGAAGAGTTTTCAAGAGTTAAAGACTAGATTGACTACAAACCAGTTTTGACATTGCCCATTGGGGCAGAAGACTTCGTGATATATTTTGATGCATCCAAAGTAACTGGGTTGTGTGCTGATACAGAGAGGGAAGGTGATCGCCTATGCTTCTAGATAACTTAAGGTTCATGAAAAGAACTATCCCACATATGATATCAAGTTGGTAGCAGTGGTGTTCGCATTTAAGATCTGGCGCCACTACCTATATGGAGTGCATGTGGACATGTTCACTGACCAGATAAGTTTTCAATATGTATTCAGTCAGAAAGATCTCAACCTGCAGCAGAGGAGGTGACTAGAAGTGCTCAAATATTATGGCATAAGCATTCTAACACCACCCAAATAAAGCTAACATTGTTGCTGACACTCTTAGCAGGTTGCCAATCAGGAGCACTGCCCATGTGGAGGAAGGATAGAAGGAGCTAGGGAAGGAAGTGCTTAGATTGGCCTGATTAGGATTCAACTTGAGAAAAATGACAAGGGAGGAGTCAATGTACAGAGTGGTTATGCATCATTCCTTATGGTGGAGGTGAAGGAGAAGCAAGATCAAGACCTTGTCATACTCCAATTAAAGGAGACTATCTACAAATAAAAAGTGATGGTCTTCTCCAAAAGGGGAGATGGGGTGTTGAGATACTAGAATAGGTTATGTGTTCCTAATATTGATGGTGTATGAGAGAGAATCATGGTTGAACTCATAGTTCTAGGTATTCCATTCATCCTGACTCTCCTAAGATGTACCATGACTTGAGGAAAGTCTATTGGTAGAGTGGAATGAAGGAGGATATCACCAAGTTTGGTTTTAAATGCCCACACTCTCAATAAGTCAAAGTTGAGCATCAATAACCATGTGGATTGGCACAAAACTGCTAGATCCTTGAGTGGAAGTGGGATATGATCAACATGGACTTTGTTACTAGGTTACTAAGTCCCGCAAGCAGCATGAATCGATATGGGTAATTGTTGATAGGATGACTAAATTAGCCCATTTCTTGGCAGTTAAGAGAACTAATACCACTGAAGAATATGCACAGTTATATATTCGTGAGATTGTGAGGTTGCATGGGGTCCCCTTGTCTATCTTCTCGGGCAGAGAATCTTAATTAACCTCTCAATTTTGGAGATCTTTTCAAAAGGGATTGGGTATAAGGTTAAGTTTGAGTAAAACCAGATGGTCAGGCGGAGCGCACCATTCAGACTCTGGAGGATATGTTAAGGGCTTGCAATCTAGACTTTAAGGGAAATTGGGATGACCACTTTCCATTGATCGATTTTGCATATAACAATAGTTGTTATGCAAGTATCCAAATAGCCCCTTCCCAGGCTTTATATGGGAGAAGATGTGGATCACCTATTGGGTGGTTTGAGGTCGGTGAAACTGAGTTGATTAGATCGGATCTGGTTCACTAGTCCATGGAGAAGGTTAAAGTTATTAGAGAGAGGTTGAAGACCGTACAAAGTCACCAAAAATCCTACACTAATGTGAGAAGAAGGGACTTGGAATTCAAGGTTGATGATTGGGTGTACTTGAAAGTGTAGCCCATGTAGAGTGTCATGAGGTTTGATAAGAAAAGGAAGTTGAGTCCATGCTATATCGACCCTACAAATTGTAAGGAGGATCGGGAAGGTCGCCTATGAGTTAGAATTGACTTGTGAATTAGATGGGATTTATTCGGTATTCCATGTGTCGATATTAAAGAAGTATTTGGGAGATCCTACATTGGCAATCCCTATTGAGAGTATGAGAGTAAAGGATAGCCTATCCTATAAGGAGATTCTAGTACAAATTCTTGACTACCAAGTTTGTAAACTGAGAAACAAAGAGATAGCCTCCGTTAAAGATTTGTGGAGGAACCAATTCATTGAGAAAGCTACGTGGAAAACTGAAAAAGCTATGAGAACCAAATACCTGCAACTTTTTGTGCCAAATGATGATGTTGTCGAAGGTTATTTTTTTATCCTTAACTTAACTAATGCCCCCTCCCCCCATTCTTTGGTTAATATGCCTATTCTTGAGACTGAGAAGAGTTTATAGAGGTTGATGAAGAGTTGAGAGTTCGAGTTGTCAAGTGAGTATTGAGGGAAGTCTCAAGTCTACTACTACCTATTTCCACCTCTACTTATCATTTGAGGATGAATGATCCCAAGGGGGAGATAATGTAATGCCCAATAAAATTATCAAAATACCCTTCGAATGGAATCATGCGCGTTGATGAGGCATAGAAATACGACTCTTGTAACACTTTAAGTAAAGGATTTTTGCATGTTCTTAAGCAAAGTTGTTATTTTGATGTGTGATTTTATTATTTTTCAGGAAAAGTGACTAAGGCATGGATAAATGGGTGAACTATAGTAAAAGTTATGAAAAATAGCTTAAGTATGGGCGCAAGGAAACCTTCACAGCCTGTATAGTATACACGGACCATGAGAGGCCACGTAGACGAGGCCTTGGCAATCAGAGAGAAAAATAGAACCAAGTGAGGGCACACGGGGACCTACACAACTCATGTATCACTACACGGACCATGAGGCCCATATTGGCCTCATACTTAGCGGCACATGGAATTTCAAGGAGATGAAGGAATACACGGGAGAAACTTGCCTAAAGCATGTCCCACAGTACACTTCACGAGTTGTAGGAATCAACACAGTCTGTGTCATGACTCGTCAAAGTGACATTAACATGGCTAGTACCGTGTGACCAAACATGGTATATGACTTAGGCCGTGAGGTCGAAGGAAGTTGGGAAAGGTTCAAGGCAATGGAGATGGACCGTCTCATAGACCATGGACCCTTATACGGGCCGTACCAATGAGCGTGGAGAGAGGATTGAAGTTTAAAGTCAAATGTTGCCACACGGACTTATAAACAGTCCGTATAACTCCCCCACAGGCCATTTAGTTGTCCGTATCCATGCCGACATTATTTTTCCTATTTTAAGTTGGATTAGGCTTTCCTTGTGTGTAAATTTGTACATGTATATATATATGCATATGTATATGTATATGTATATGTATATGTATATGTATATGTATATATATTATTTTTAGTTCATTTTTACTTAGGCTTGGATGGCTGGAGACAAAAAACACATGAAGAACACTATTTTGCTTGTAACTTCATTAAATTCTTGGATTTTCACTATTCCATTCGAGATTGTAATCTATGGATTCACTAATTCTTCAATAGTAAGTTCTTCAGTATGAATTCTTTATATCATTGTGGTTTATCTTTCTTGAATAGCTAAGCTAAATCCACAACTAGGGTTGTGGGAACCATGACAAATTAATAAGATTGACGAATATGGGGTAAATCTTAGGATTGATTGGTGTATATATCATAGTATTCTTCACTTTAATTTCTTCCTTAATGAGTCAACACATTAGGACAAGCCTTTATTCATTACATGCCCAATAGGGGTGGAGTGATTAGGAAAAGTGTTCTACGATAGAAATTTAGGTTTTTTAACATAGTCTAAGTACTTGAGATTGACAGGTGAGAGTATTCTGGGGTGAATAAGAAGGGTTAGTAAGTATACGTTCTGAGACCGAGAGGTGATGAATGAGATACATATAAGAGGTACCGAAAGGTGAATTAGGTGTTACATAACTTGTTAGATCTTTTATATGTGATCATGAATGAGTTTATCGCATAGATCTGGCTATCGCATGAGATGTCATTGGGAACAAAATCCTAGCTTTGCATTAATCAGTTAAAATTCAATATTTTTTGTACTCACTTTTACTTTACTTTAATAGTTTAATTTACAACAACAACAACAACATTACTCCAATGCCTCAAAGGTTCCTGGCCATTATGGGGTAAGGGGGGTCGGATGTATGAAGCCTGGCCCCTATATGTAAAAAAATAGTGTGACTATTTTCGTATAACCCGTGATGAGCGTCGAAAGTTGAATTGACTAACTACTACTTCACAATTGAAAAAGCGCAGACAGTTCAAAGAGCCATTTTGCTTTATTTCATCATACCCTAAAGCCAAAAAATAGTAAATCTTTGATTCCATCCGAGATTGATCGAATGAGTAGTTTAATTTACAAAAAAACAAAAACCCCATTTACTTTATACATTTTAGTTTCGAGTATAGATATTACATCTAAAAAGGGTGCTAACAAACTTTTTCTCATGCATTCCCTGTGGGATCGACCTCAACTCTAGTTGAGATCTATATTTTATCAACCCCTGCTTTACTATTCATTTTGGAGTGTAAATTTGGGTATATCAAATTTTGGCATCGTTGCTTAGGAATACGGCGAAGAAATAGTCTATTAGTTGAAGTTTTCAGTGTGTAATCCTAGTTCGTAATTTTACTTTTGTTTCTCATTTTTATTACTTATAGGGAGCCAGCATTGCATGCCTAACACTCGAAGTAAGGGTGAAGCATTTGCTCACTATGACCCCGAGCTTACCAAGTCAATCCCAAAATGAATGCCCAAGAATGCGAAGCAACAACACAAAGAACATTGGCGATGAATCTTGTAGGTGGAGCAAATAATGGTTTAGGTGAGGATCACCCTTCTAGTAATGGGATTCCACTGGTGACACTACTCCAATAGGTACCATTAGTGCCGCCATAATTCAGTAACCTGGTGTGAGACTTCAAGGTCCTCAATAATTCCAAGCAGTGAATAATGATGATGAGGGTGCTGGGACCACTCCCCCACTTCCTGCAGGTGTTAAGTTCACCATCACTAGTACTATGTTGCAGATGCTACAGTTGAAAGGATTGTTCACCGGAGAATCAACTAAGGACACATGTGTTGATTTTTGTTTAAAAATGCCCTATGTTGACAATGTTAAATTATATGTACTTGCATCCCATCCTAACTAACTTGCATGATTTCTGATAAGCATGTTGTGTATATTGTTGGCATTCTGATGAATGAAGCATGTCTATGTTAGTTAGTGCTACTAGTGTAGAAGATGTGTCATATGTGTGTGAGCTTATTTGCATAATTTAGCTGACATACTTGTGAGATAGAACTTGCTTGTTTAGTCCCACTGAAATGATTGAGTCATTGGATTAGGATGTGATCTTAGGTCATTGTTGACTAGTCACTTAGCCTAAAATTGACCAACCGAATTAAATTATCCCTATTGAACCAAAAGTTGAGCCTTAATAGACTTTTCCTTTGTAATAATACAAATTCACTTCCCCAATCTATCTGTTGATTTTTATTTTAGCTCTAGTCTCTCCAAGAATATTGTGAACCTCTGCCTAAGTCAAAAGCCTAAGTTCAAGGACGCTTATGCTAGCCCTGGTCCTTTAGAAAGATATTATGAACCTTGATCTAAGCCAAAGGCTTTAGGTGAGGGTGGCTATTGTAGGGAAAATAGAAAAATAAGTGTGGAAAAAGAATCAAGTGATAAGAGGAGAAAAAGAAGTGGGTTGTGACTATGAGCAAAACTAATGAGTGAGAAAGAAAAGAATGAAAATGAGCGAATGAGCACGGAAATCACTTCCCTCACTAACAAAAGTTGAAAAAATGGTGGCAATAGGAGTTGGAGACAATAATGAAAATGGATGAGTCAAAGTTATCATGACCCAAGCCTAGGGCCTAGACGTGACATGGTGAATGGAAAGCCCGAAGACAACCCAAACAAGCCTCTTAGCATATCGTGTACATATCCTTGGTTGCGGAAATAAATTGGACAAACATAAGAGTCAAATACAAAAAAGGAAAGAAGGGATAAGGGAAATTTGTTCATAAGATTAATAGCATAAGAAGAGTCAAGCTCCAAAATCATAGACAAACCAAGACATAATATCTGACGACACCTCTACATAGAATGGAGCAGGGGCCAATACACTTCCCGGGCTCACCCTCATTTAATTAGTATTCAACATAAGAATAAGTCTTTATAAAGGATGAATGAAAATAGATATCACCCTCAGAATTGAGGACTCACCAACTAGCTTTCGTTACAAGAACCAAACTAGCCACGAGGAGGATGGTTAATAGGAGCGTCGGTCCCTACATGGTAATATCATGTAGGCATGGAGTATGCATTAGTACATTTGAATGTACTAAGTATGCAAGATACAAATTAATAAGAATCATAAGCCATAACAATAAGATGCTTAATCATAATCGATGAACATAAGCTCAATATGTCATGTGTAGTCAACACATAGGATGGAACATGCTTGAAAATGATCATACTTGCATAACTTGTTTAGCATAATAAAGTGACATGTTTAGATCATCCAAATACCTTGTACTAGAAGATGAGGGATATATCATAGGTCATAACCCCTTCTAGTAGTATATAAGGGTAGAGAAATAGCCCTTACATGTAAGCATGAGATAATGGATAGTACATGAGGGTAGAGAAATAGCATAGGTCATAACCCCTACATGTTAGCATGATATAATACAAAGTATTGAATTGCACATGAGGGTGAGGCATACCACATAGTTCATAACTCCTTCATATGAGTATAAGATATTGCATAGCATTAAATCGTACATGAGGGTGAGGTATACAACATCATTCATAACCCCTTCACGTAGAGATAAAATAGTAAGTAGTATTGATTCGTACATGAGGGTGATGCATATATCATAGTTCATAACCCTTTTATGTAGAAATTGGCCTTGTACTAAAGGGTAAGGCATATAACATAGTTCATAGCCCCGTCTGCAGGCTTTACAATTCATAAGAATATAAACCTCAGCATAAGAACTCATTAACTCATCAATAATGAAGACTTGTAAAATCATACAATAGAACATAGAAAAACTTGAGAATTCTTGACTTGACATTTTATCGAACACTTGGTGGGCACATGATACTTGTTCAAAATCATGCAATTAAAGAGTGTAACAAGATGAGTAAATCAATTTTCAATCAACCCACCAATATAGTAGCAAAACCCTAGTTTGAGTATCATGAAATCCACCTCAAAAGCTCATCATAGTTCATGGCTTTCATAGCTCAAATCATGCATAGTCTCAATAGACAAAGATCAACTCATAGTATAAGCTTAAAATAGATATTCATGCATAATCAACAATATTTGATAAAACCCCAACTTATTTCATGCTCATATTTCATAATAAGAGATACCCATAAGTAACACAACTTGAAATCATACAAATTTTCATAAAATAGGAAGATTAGACTCCATGGGTGAAAGGACCCAATGGATGAAACCCACATACCTAAACTTGAAATTCCTTGATGTAAAATTAAAGGAGACTTGAAGATTGGATTGATTCCTTGAGGTCCAAAGTGATCTTGAAATCTTTGGATTTGGATAAGAATTTTTGATAAAGTGTTGAGAGGTTTTAGAGAGGGTTTTGAATGATATATAGTTGAAAAATGATTAAGTATGACAGATTTCACTTTTAAATGGGCATGGGGATATGACCTAAATGCCCTTGGACCAAAATAAAAAATCAAGGAAAAACTACATTGGTTCACATCTGGTCCACGATGCGGACCCAACGCAAAGACCACTTTAATACAGCTCCGCGCCTCTGGCACATCGCGGCCAGGGCGCGGATTGCCATTGTTTTTAAAAAATTTGTGAAAATTATTTTTCACTATGGGTTCTCTAAAATCTGAGTTATACCCATTTTCCACTCAATTTTACCCCCTAATTAAGAATAAGAAATTAGATTTTTAAAATGACGTATAGGTTTTGAGATATATAAAAATTACGATTACAGGCATTTCGAAGTGTACTTTGGGTCGTTTCAAAATAAGTAGCTTGGAGAGGCCTATTAGTCACTTTAATCCTAAATATGCCTTACCCGGGCCCTAGCCTACACTACAAGCCGCAAAAGTTCTAATGTGATCCTAAAAAGGTCATTTGAGAGTTAAGGTGGTGAAAATAAGGGCAAGCATATAATCGATACTTGTATGTCTATTGAATGTCATTTTTGAGAATGAGTGTCTACATTCCAATTTTTGTTTTACATTCTTATGTTGTAAGTGAGACTTCTTTGTCGTGAGGACACTATCTTTTGCACTAATTGGTTGCTAATTAAACCGGATTATCCTTCTTCCTGATCATATACGGACTAACTATGCATGCATGATGTTTTCTTTAATCTTTGTGAGTCCATTTGGGGTGTGAGCACATTCTTAAACTTGTTATCCGCAGAATCTCGATAGTAGTTCCATGAACAATCCTTTGCAGGATTAGATTTTTTTTTATAGTGGAAATGCCATAAAGCGCGACCAGGGCATATGTTTTGAAATATTATAGGGTTATCCATAGTTCCTAGTGGGTACTTGTATTTATGTTTTGATTGGTTGAGTCATTATTGCTTGGGTATAAGCAATCATTCTAAGTTGAAGGTGTTGATGAGGCATAGAAATACGACTCTCGTAATTCTTAAACAAATGATTTTTGTGCGTTCTCAAGCAAAATTATTATTTTGATGTGTTTTTTATTATGTTTTAGGAAAAGTGACTAAGGCATGGAGAAATGGGGGAACTATAGGAAAAGGAATGAAAAAGAGTTTAAGTATGGGCGCAAGGAGACCTCCATGGCCCGTGTAGTATTGCATGGACCGTGAGAGGCCACGTGGAGGAGGCCTTGGTGATCAGAGCGAAAAATGGAACCAAGTGAGGACACACAAGGACCTACACAACTCGTGTATCACTACACAGACTGTGAGGCCCACAGTGGCCTCACCCTTGGCGGCAAATGGCATGTCAAGGAGCTAAAGGGAGACATGGGAGAAATTCGCCTAAGGCATGTCCCGCGGTACCCTTCACGGACCATGGGAATTGGCACAGGCCATGTCACGCCTCGTCAAAGTGATGTCAACATGTCTAGTACCATCAAAAATCATGAAAAACATACAAGTGGCACAAGACGAGGCCCGTCATGGCCGTGTGACCAACCATGGTCTGTGGCTTGGGTCGTGAGGTCAAAGGAAGTTGGGAAAGGTTCAAGGCAAGTTAGACGGTCCATCTCATGGACCATAGACCCTCAGACGGGATGTGCCAATGAGCATGGAGAGAGGATTGAAGTTTGAAGTCAAGTGTTGCCACACGGACCGATAAATAGTCCTTCTAACTCCTCAGGGGCCGTGTACTGGCCCATATCCATGCTGATGTTATTTTTCCTATTTTAAGATGGATTAGGTTTTTCTTGAATATATATATTATTTTACTTTGTTTTTACTTAGTTTTGGATGGCTGGAGACAGAAAACACACGAAGAACACTATTTTGCTTGTAACTTCATTGAATTGTTAGATTTTCATTATCCCATTCGAAATTGTAATTCATGAATTCACTAATTCTTTAACAGTAAGTTCTTCATTAAGAATTCTTTATATCATTGTGGGTTATCCTTCTTGAATACGCAAGGCTAAACCTATAACTAGAGTTATAGGAACCATGACAAATCAATAAGATAGACGATTATAGGGTAAACCTTAGTATTCTAGATTGGTGTATATATCGTAGTCTTCTTCACTTTAATTACTTCCTTAATGAATTCAACGCATTAGGGTAAGTTTTTATTCATTATAAGCCCGAAAGGGTGGCCTGATTAGGAAAAGAGTTCTACGACAAAAATATGGGGTGTTTAACCTAGTCTAAGTACTTGAGATCAATAGGTGAGAGTATTCTGGGGTTGATAACAAGTCTTAGTAAGTGTACGTTCTGAGATAGAGAAGTGATGAATGAGATACATCTAAGAAGGATCGAAAGGTGAATCATGTGGTACATAACTTGTTAGATCCTATATACGTGATCATGAATGAGTTTACCAAATTGATCTAGCTATCGCATGAGATATCATGGGAAACACAATCCTAGCTTCACATTAATCAATTAAAATCTAGCAGTCTTCATACTCGTTTGTTACTTTACTTTAGTAGTTTAATTTACAAAAAAAACAAAAAACCCCATTTACTTTATACATTTTAGTTTTGGGAATAGATATTATATTTGAAAAGGGTACTAATAGATTTAATCTCAAACATTCCCTTTGCGATCGACCTTAACTCTGGTTGAGTTCTATATTTGATTAATGATTTGTAATCAGAGCGAAAAATTGAGTGAGAAAATGGCCTCGACCCTATTTTAGAGCAATCGACTCGAAAAATAACTTTTGTTAATTAATTGGACAATAGTGTCAATCTGTGCCCCTATCATGAAGCGGATGGAACGTGGATTGACACTTATTTTTTTTGGTAATTTTTGGCGTAAACTTGAAGGAATAAAATTTCATGAAAAATACTTGTCTGCGACCGTGACATGACGCGGATATGATGTTGCAGGATGAAAAATTATTTTTTTAATTATGAGAAGGGCCTTTTGGTCATTTCTCAATCTATCCTAAGTCCTAAAAATGAGTTTAAGAGTCATTTTATATCGATTAAGGGTTCAAAACTCATTTCTTTCATACAACTTCTGAGAGAAGAACCTTGAGGCAGAAAGCTTGAAGCCTTGAGTTGGGCATCAAATTTTTGCAAGAAATTTGCACTATCTTTCACTCTAGGTATGTAAGGCTTATCAAAGTGTCAAATCTTTCCTTCACATGCCTCTTTAGCTTCCTTGAGTCAAGATTTGAAAAGAGTTGAGATTTTTGAGAAATTCCTTCTATATTGACACTATATCCTTGTGTTTTTCATGAGGTACTACTTTGTTACATGAGAAAATTGCTAATTATATAAGTTTTGGAATGCAATTTACACATGTATTTTATACTTGTCTGCTTGAGTCTTACATGGCACAAGTTAGGAGATTCTATGCATAATAATGATATTGAGGTTGAGTTTGAGGTTGAGTACAAAAGTTGAATAATTTGAGTATGATTGATAATGAGATGTTTATCACATGGATGTCATTTACATGGTTACACATGTTATCTTACTTGCACTATATAATGAGTAAATTGATGACTCCAAATGACTGTATTATCTTGACTAAAGATAATCTTGACTAAAGCACTGTTGAGTATTTCCTTTCCTAAACTTGATCTATTATCTTGAGACTATTTTAAGATAACTTTACCTTTTTCCCTAAATGTTTTTACACGAGTATTCTTCCGTTGTGGAGTAAGATGTGAACATGAGGCCAAGTCATTTGCTTGTGCACTAACAATAGTCTTTAAGTGTCGGTCACGCCTAGAGTACCCTCCCAGGTTGTGACAAGATACTACATCAATGCTAATATAATTAAAAATATATATAGATGATCTAACTTGCTTTCTTTTATGATATACAAATTCTATAAATCTTAGAATTTTGCCTGGAATAATTATAAATCTTTTATAGCCATAGCAACTTCAATTGAAATAAAGCATGTACCTTTGCTAAATATCACATTAGATACTATTGCAACAACAATACTACGATACAATGCTTATCACAATCGAATATCAAATTGATATTCATCCATAAGAAAAAAAAAGAGATACTGAGGTATTTGGTATGCAGATAATTTTTCTCTGTCTATTTTCCCACTTGTCTTCCTGTTTTCAATCTTTATTATCAAGGGAGGTAGAAAATATGGTAGAAAAATTTGAAAGTGTATTGGGAAGTTTATTATCTTTATTCGTATCTTTTGATTTATTGGTTTTTTGAAAAAATAAAAATCATATTTTAGTTGGTTACTGAATGTGTTTATTTTAAGTTTTATTATGTAAAAATTAAACTCTCATTTGGTTGGTTATAAATCAGTATTAAAAAATACTTAATTTTAAATTATTTTCTTTTTGGTAATCTATATATATCTCTTTATATAATTTAAATTTACATTAGTGTTTTTTTCCGTTTTCTTTTTCTTTTTCAGTGTTAGCAATTTTTACTTTGCAAAACGTGATTTTTTTTTTAAGAACGTAGAAAGTAATTGGACGTGGGAAGTTAATATGCATATTACGAAATCATTACTTATTTATTTTCATTATTCATAGTATGCAGTTTATATAGGGGCAGTTTCCATCTTTTTTAAAATTAAATTTCTTTTAATTAATTCTTTCTCAAGATTAATATATTTAACTAACAATATGTTCCATTCATTTTTGTGAGAACTAGTCAGGAACTCTAAACCTCAACGGTGTGCTTGTTGAAGTCCTCTATCTCCCGTATCTACATTATAAAATGATGCAGTCCAAAAGGAGATGTCAGTACTTGGAATATACTAGTATGTAAAGTAGCTCAAGAAACAGATAGGGCTCAAACCTTTCAACAGACACGACTAAAGGCTCAACTCTTCATCTCATAACTCAACACAAAAAAAAAATCATGCAAGTTTTTAAGTTTGAAATCATGTTTTTAAAGTATTCTCAGTAAAACAAAATAGACTCATTTTGAAATTTCATGCTCAATCAATGTTTCTTGGGAGCTTCTCTTAATCGACATACCTCCCACACCTATAATTAGGTGATGGACAAACGAATATGACATCGTTGTCTCGCCTGTCCTTAACTTGCCACAGAAAAGGACACGTCAACCTCTACCTCTTTCTCTTGGATCTGTAAGAGATGTCCACTTGCAGGACAAGAGTCACCAAAATGAGCCGTATGACTATCCTACGCTGGCAACATAGTTCTATGAGATTTAATAGGTATATGAATGCTCGCTCACATATTTAGACATATACACTCGCTCCTCGCTCGGTGCTCGATACTCCTCCCAAGACTAAAACATGCTCAACTCATCAATCAACTTATCATCATCTCATAACTCAATGTTCAGTCAAGAATTCAAACTCAACCCCTTTGGGGTATCTCATCTCATCAATCATTTCATCAATCTCAACTCATCTCAATTATTCAGCAATTCAATTAATCAATGCACGAAGTCAAACTTGACTTAGACCCAATACGGTCATCTAGACTCATCAATTAACTCATCATGTAACACAAACAAGAGATCATATGTCATAATGTATGTGACTTAATGCAACAAACTCTTCATGCTAATATATATATATATATATATATATATAAGTTATTCGACTCAATATGCATCAATCTACTCAACTCAATATGCTCAATTTATGCATAAAATTCCATGGAAACATGTAAATTAGGGTTCATACTATCAAGAGTGAAAATACATGTATACCTCTCACATTCATACTCATGACAATATAGGAATTATCTCTTGTAATGTAATATAAAATAAGAAGACCTCATGATGACTACAAGGGTACAGTATTAAAATAAAAGAAATTTCTCAAAAACCTCAATTCTTTTCAAATCTTGACTCAAGGTAGATGAAGGGGCATGTGAAAAAACGATTACATACTTTGGTAAGCCTTACATACCTAGTATGAAGTTTGACAATCAACTTCTTAAGAAGTTAGCATCAACCCTTTGAACCCTAGCTCTTTCTCCTCTTCTTCGCTTAAGGTTTTTACTAATTAGTTTTTGTGTATGGGACTTTAAAATATGTTTTGAAACCCTTTTTAGGCCAAAAAAGACTTATATTGGTCATGGATTAAGTCTAGGAGGGGCAGGGAAAAATTTAGAATGCCCCTCAAAAGATTTAAAATTTTACACTTCGGTGGAACAGGTTACGGGAATAGGTCCACATCGCGAATCTATCGCGTACCTGCATATTTTTTGAAATTCAACCTCTGTCAAAAATTTGAAAAAAACATATTAGTATGGGTCCACAACTAGGGTGCATTATGGCCCTATCGCGTACCCTTATTGTCTTGGTTTCGAATCAAAAAATTATTTTTCGATCTGATTGCTCTATAATCAGGTCAAGCCTACTTTTCCACCCAGGTTTTCGTGCTGATCGCAAATTCAATCTCACATTTTTCATCCAAGCTTGGGAAGATGCGTTATACGCATGATTCCATTGTAGAATCATTTTGGTAGTTTCATTGGGCATTATATTATCTCTCCCTTGGGATCATTCGTCCTCAAATGATGAGCGGAGATGGACATCAAGGTACGAATAACAATAGAAAGCTCCTCTTAACACTCACTCAATCCATCAAACTCTAAACTCCTCATCGATCTTAACAGTCTCTATTTAGACTCAAAAATATACATATCAAGAACTTAATTACTCAAATACTCTAACTCATGGGTGAACATCGATTCAAAAGTAGAAAACTCAACTCAGGGCATCATCACTTGTGGCTCATAGCTCTCGTCAAGGCCTAAGTTTTGTTGCATACTCTTACCAAAGTCATGCCTAACTCAAAGTCACCTTGTGCTACCTCGTAAGTTAGTCATAATCCTACAATCTATCCCATAAGGTTCTCATGCTATACCTTAGACATCCTCACCGGCATGCACGAAGGGGACATCGAAACTTGAGCAATTAAAATAATTCGAACACCTTGTCAATCAATTTTTCAGACTCAAGAAGGAGGTCATCAACTCTAATCGAGAATGCGACCCTCGTGATATGCAAGACTCTAAGGACACTCTTGAGTTTAGCAGCTCATCACAAGTTTGCTCCTTTTTTTATGACACTTTACTCCATCAACTTAAGCTCATAACTCCAACTCAACTCTCTACATATCCACATCCTCTTGTTTCATTCAAGCCTACCTCTAAGCCTCAAGGGGATATTGCTAAGATGATCATATCCATACAAGGCTAAGCCTCAATATTCAACTCTATACTTTCTCAAAGACTTTCCTTAGAGAATGCTACTCCTTCTCACTACTCTAACGCATCTACCTAAAACCTTCACTCAAAAGTTATTGATAGCCTTCTCCAATCACTCATATAGTGAAATCCACCTATTCAAGTCTATCACTCCAACCACTTTAACCATGTCTTAGAATTTTCAAGCCTACTTGTCACTTCTACCTCCACCATTCAATGAGATCTCGATCAAAGTCATACAAACATACCCTTACCTATCTATTGCACATCATGTGATCTCATCTCTGTCCTCCTCCCTACCCCTATCCTCATATGGCACAAGTTTATACCAATATCACAATAAGGATACATCCACTCCTCCTCACTTACCTTCACTATCAGTCTACTACTTTCAACATCACTGTTTGGACTTGGAGGAACTCATTATCTCTCCCTTCGATGAAACCCATAAACTACTACCTCTCCATGCAATAAGCACAAATACCATCAAGAACTCAAAGATTCAGATACCTGAATACTCATTCTCAAAAATAAACTTTGAACACAATATCTAGGGTTTAAACTTTACCTCCAACATCATTATGAGGCACAAATACTATCAAGGACTTGCATACTCAAGTAAGTAGAAGCTCAAAAGGAACATCAACTCAAATATAGGAACTCAACTCCATTATCATAATTTAGTAGCACTCATTCTCTCCTATTACCCATTACTCGTCCACTATTATCAATACTTCTATCAAGACTGGAAAGCTAGATTACTCAAGGGGTTTAGAACAGAGATCATTAGCACGATTTCAATTGAAAAATCTTATTTCAGGATATTTATATCAAAGTATAATCTCCCTCATCTATCAAAACTCACTCGGAGTTCACAGAACTATACATAGTGTAAAATTTAAGTCACGTTTTATTTAACATAGAACTGGAAACTCTTGGAATAATGGGGTAAGATCAAGATTAATAAATAAATTTATCATTTCTCATCCTCGAAACTTAGCATGAACTGGAATCAACACGATGTGCATGGGACTAGGCCATAAGTATGGCAGTCATCCACCAGAAGGGAATAGAGTATCATCTCACTGAAGTATAAGGACTATACGTGATGGAAAGAATTGATATCTCATGTTGATCAACCCATCACTATCGAAGACTCAATATCTACTCTGGTTTACCACCTCGTCATCTCCCCCTTAGTTCTCAAGGTCCTCTCTCTAAGTTTGTGAATCAATTTCCTCCACTAGGTTATAAACATATACCTCCACACGGTCAAAGAATCACTATCCACAAGAATATCTTAATCTCTTTTGGTATGCTATAGTTGCATTTATATCACTAGCCACTCAGACTCTTTTCAATGATATCATTCTTAGTTCCTTCATGTCTCTATGGAAATCTCCCTATATTTGATATTTTTATGACGTATATAGCCACTTCCCATAACTTTTACAATCTAACCTCCGCTTTTTGCTTGCAGACTCCCAACTCTTATGCCCTTCCCCCCCTCCCCCCCAAACTTATTTGTACAAGACTTAAAATCTCATGGAAAACTCATCATCATCTATCTATAAGCACCAACTGACTTAGCTACTTGTGAAGACAAATATTACTTACATCAGCCTACTCCACATCGACAACTCAAGTATACTATCTAGATTCCTATAGCCTTCATAACTTAGAGATTCACATATCTTTACATAATCATGGATACCTATCTCAAGCCTTTTTTTATCTATTAATCTATCCGCGTCTCACTTATCTTACCTAAGGGGCACTTTTACCCTGCCCATAGCATCATAATCCTCACAAATCAACACCTTCTTCGCGAACATACACTATGGCAAGCCTCTTAGAGCAAATCATCTAACTAAGGCTATCGCTATGATGATGCTTTCTCATCTTTAACACTACTCCTCAAAATTTAAGCTTAGGGTCTAGTACTAACATGTTCATCTATCACACCTCTCTAGCCTACAACTACTAGGTAAGAATTTAGGGGACATAATCCCACTGAAATCTCATAGCGGGTACTCAACTCATCATTTTCTCACAACTCAATACCACTCACCTATCTAGTATATCTCACCTTATTATCTAGCTAACCTCATCACTATATGAATCTTATGATACTCACACATCGAAATCATAAGCCTAGTTTAGGCCTAGTACTTCAGATGTACTCTGTTTTCCCTATTTAACATCTATACTTCACCCTCACTAAAAGAATATCAAAATACATCAACATAGACCTCTTTCTACTTTTGAGCACATTATAACACATCTAACACTAACTCTCTCTCTATATATATACCTCATCATGAAAATCATGGGGCACTCACCACTCTTTCATCAAACTTAGGGAAATTGAACCATCACCTTTACTTACCTAATAGGTGCATAACTCTAACTACAATCCTCAATCAGCCATCACTCTTGCAATCTCGTCCCTATCTTTCCATCATCATCCTTCTAACTCTAGGATGATTTAATTCTACTCAGAGTTTATAAGGCCTCACATATCACTCTTAGAGGGTAACATTAAACTCTTAGAGATATAACTCTATCTCTCATGGGTAACATCGAAAATAGGTTTTGGATAAGAGAGTCTAGGGTGCGTCTTGGTCTCGCTCAAATGCATAATTCATATGAATGGAAGTGCATTCTTTTGAATCAATCAATTCAACACACTATTTGGCTTCTCTTAAGCCTAGTGCAGTCTCTCTACCATTCTAATCACTTTATCACAGCAGAACTCATCGATAAATACTGTCTCTATCACCTCATAAATGAATCATAGTTGAAAGGTTTAGAGTGACGCATGACTCATCATAGATTTCTTAGGGAATAGCTCTATCGCATGATTCAAATTCTAAAAAAAGGGAAACTTTTCCTTATGTCCTATAGTCTCCTGCTTATAAAGTGTGGTGCACAACACAACCATAAAAAGACTCTACTAGACACACCTTCATAGACTCCTTAGGACACTTAAACTCTGTGCTATGATACCATGTTTGTCATGCTCCGGGAGGGTACCCTATGCGTGGTCGACGCTCAAGGATTATTATGAATCCCCGAGAGAACCACTTGTTCTCATCGTCACATCTTACTCAACAACAGAAGAATACTCAATGAAAACATTTAAAAAGGACAAAAATATCATAAATAGTTTTCAAAATAAGTTCACTCTAGGTCTATGAAGCCTCTACTCTAATCGTCTAGAAGGTACCATGGCAAGCTAATACTACCCAACTTAACAAATAAAGAACTGAATAAAATAAGAACAGGCTCCTCTAGATAATAAGGAGGGGTTACCAAATATCTAGAACTCAGGAACTCTAAACCTCAAAGGTTCACCCACTAAAGTCCTCTATCTCTAGTATCTACATCATAAAATGATGCAGTCCAAAAGGGGATATCAGTAATTGGAATATACTGGTACGTAAAATAACTCAAGAAATAGATAAGGCTCAAACCAATCAACAGACTCAACTTAAGGCTCAATTCTTCATCTCATAACTCAACTAAAAAAAATCATGCAAATTTTTAAGTTTGAAATCATATCTTTTAAAGTATTCTCAATAAAAATAGACCCATTTTGAAATCTCATGATCAATCAGTGTTGCTTGGGAGTTTCTATTAACCGATATGCCTCCCACTACCCATAATCAAGTAGTGAACAACGAATATGGCGTCATTGCCTTGCCCATCCTTAACTTGCCATGGAAAAGGACCCGTCAACCTTTACTTCTCTCTCTTGGATCTATAAGAGATGTCCACTTGCATTACAAGAGTCACTAGAATGAGCCGCATGACTATCCTACGCTGGCAACATAGTTCTATGAGATTTAGTAGGTATATGAATGCTCGCTCAACGATTTAGATATATACACTTGTTCCCTGCTCGGTGCCCGATACTCCTCCCAAGACTAAAACATGCTCAACTCATCAACCAACTCATCATCATATCATAACTTAATGTTCTGTAAAGAATTCAAACTCAACCCCTTTGGGGTATCTCATCTCATCAACCATCTCATCAATCTCAAATCATCTCAATTATTCAGCAATTCAATAATCAATGCAAGAATTCAAACTTGATTTAGACTCAATACGATCATTTATACTCATTAATTAACTAATCATGTAATACAAACAAGATATCATATGTCATAATGTATATGACTCAACGCAACATATTCTTCATGCTCATATATATATATATACTCAAGTTATTTAACTCAATATGCATCAATCCACTCAACTCAATATGATTAATTTATGCATAAAATTTCATGAAAACATATAAGTTAGGGTTCATACTATCAAGAATGAAAATACATGTATACCTCTCATTCATACTAATGAAAATATAGGAATTATCTCATGTAATGGAATGTAAAATAAGACCTCATGATGACTACAAGGTTGTAATATTAAAACATAAGGAATTTCTCAAAAACCTCAATTCTTCTCAAATCTTGATTCAAGGTAGATGAAGGGGCATGTGAAGGAAAGATTTCACTTTTTGGTAAGCCTTACATATCTGGTATGAAGTTTGAGAATCAGCTTCTCGAGAAGTTAGCATCAACCCTTTGAACCCAAGCTCTTTTTCCTCTTCTTTGCTTAAGGTTTCTACTTAGTTTTTGTGTAAGGGATTTTAAAATAGGTTTTCAAACCCTTTTTAGGCTAAAAATGACTTATATTGGTTGTGGATTAAGTCTAGGTGGGGTGAGAAAAAGTCTAGCATGCCCCTCAAAAGATATTAAATTTTGAACTTCGGTTGAACAGGTCTGCGACGCGGACCTATCGCGTACCTGCATATATTTGGAAATTCAATCTACATCAAAAATTTGAAAAAGAAAACATAGAAGTGTGGGTCCATGACCAGAGTGTGTCGCAGCCCTATCGCTTACCTCACATCTCAATTTTCAAATCAAAAAATTATTTTTTGATCCGTTGCTCTAAAATCAGGTCGAGACCACTTTTCCACTTAATTTTTCGTGTTGATCATAAATTCGGTTTTGAATTTTTCATCCGCGCTTGGGAAGACAGGTTATACATACTATTCCATTCTAGGGGCATTTTGGTAATTTCTTCAAGCATTACAGTTTGTAGATAGTAGGGTTGTAAATAACTTGATATTAATGGTAAGGTAGTCTCAACTAATAAGCGAAAGTTGAGAGGGTATTTTTAACCTTTTATCCATATATATATATA
>JAOTQJ010154387.1:0-30358 GCA_025642045.1 Solanum sejunctum | reverse complement strand
TAAATAATTAAAAAAAAAGATGTTTGAAAATTGTCAGTTTAAAAATGCTGCTTTTTTAAAATATATATATATATATATATATATATATATATATATGCAATTAATGACTATATGTGATTGCAATTATTTTTTGAATCGTGAATAAAAATATAAATAATAATAGGCAATTGTAAGGATTATTGTAGAATATATTTCATTAAGCAAATTGACAAATTTCTTTACACGTAAATTGATTATTTTTACTAAATTTATTTGAATAAATATACACTTTATTTATATTTTAATACATACAAATAATTATCAAACGTGGAAGTACTTCATCTTTGACATATTCTCTATTTATAAATTTATCTTTATCCCTTTCAAAATTAAAAAATCTTAATTTAAATTAAATTTAAATAATATAATGTGATGAAAAAAATTCTATGTACACATTGAATTTTCACTTCTATATACTAATGATTTATGCTTGCAGATCAAGAAGATTTTACCTATTTTAATTATAAAGTTTGTTTATGCTTTGTTAAATATCTCTAATATAATAAATGAGCATTTTAATTTTTTTAAAAAAAGAAAGTAATAAACGAAAATACCCACAATGTAGAGAAGTAAAATGAGAAAAATAAATATCAAAAATTTTTATGATTTATATTTTTTGAAGTAATTTAAAATTTTAGTAAGCATGTCTTTGGATTTCAAAAATATTTTTTTAATTGAAAATTTTAAAACAAATTCTATCCCATTTTTACATATTCCTGAATATTTGGAGCCAATTAACTGCTAGCCATTTCATTTTGAATTTTAAATCATAAAAGATCTCGATAAGTAAATATACAATGTATTTTATTTATCCAAAATTTAAAGCACTATTAACTACTTCAAGAGAAAAAAAATTCTCCCCTTGCGACTGCTTAGATACATTATTTCTATTCCATTTGTTAGAGCACTCCTGACTAACAATGCCCTAAGCCCAATAACAATCATTCCAAGCTTCATTTTGCCATAAAAAATTTAAATTAATTTATAATTTGTTACATTATACATACATACATACATACATACATACATATATATATATTAAGATTTATCATTGTTTATCAAAATTCAATTCTATATAAGACAACATAGTTATTATTTTGAAAAATACAAGACATCATAATTATTATTTTTGTATTTTGAAACTTATTGCCAAAAAATTAAATAATAATATTATGTTTAAAAAATGCATCCAAATGTTTTCCTTAGACAAATTTATTCTTAATTTTAATAATCAACATGTATTCAATTAAATATGAACTTTACAATTTCTCGTAGAACTTCTACTTATAAATAAATTTAAAATGTTTTAAGTGAAAAATAATTCCTTAAGAAGATATAGATACTAAATAAATTGTTATATTTAGCATCGTTTATCAAAATTGGATTATATATAGTATTCTTTCTCTGAAATTATACTTTGAGTTGTGTTTGAAATTAATCCATCAAAGAGCATTAGAGAAAAAATTGGGTTATATTACTCGCTAATAAATTATTTAAATAAAGTATACTTTTAGTTGGTGAAACAACATTGTATAATGGTATGTATAAAATTAAGCGGAATCACGATGATTGATAATCTGATAATTGTGAAGGAATTGACGGAAACATAAAAAAGTTGAAAAAAAATATAATTGCAAATAATAAGAGATGCTAGTATTGCAACGATAAAGTTGAAAAATATTCTTAAATTATTCTAATATTAAAATAGAATAGTGATTAAAGATATTAAAACAAGTGAAGTAAATAATACAGACTGACATAACATTTTTTTTTTATAAATTTTCTCTTTATAACTAAATTCTATTAGTCACACAAAATAAATTATAATTAATTTTCGTTGAAAAAGCCGCATATAAATAAACTTAACAATTAACCAAATGAAATAGGGGGACTGGGGAAATTTTTATATATTTTAAAATGCATGTTAAACTGCATTACTCCACTAATAATTAATTGTAACAAACATGTGTTAAACTGCATTACTCAACTAATACATTTCTGTTTGTATATGTAGTTACTATTTATTTTATTTTATTTTTCTTTTTTTAAAAAAACAATCATGTCTAGATCTATATATATTTATAATCTATATATAATAGGAGGGGCAAAAAGTACCACATGACATAAATTACAAAATTCTTAATTTTTTAAAATTTAAGAAAATAAAAATATAATATTTTGCAAAATAGTGTGAAATGTGAGTATTAAAAATTTCTCGATTTTCCTCATGTTTTAAAAAATAATTAAATTGGATTATAAATTCATAATTTGTAGAATAATGTTAATTGTCAACACAGTTGAAAATCATGGTTACTTAGTTTTAACAAATAAAAAAATTAAAAAATTCATGGTTTTAATAATTATAATTTCAATTTTTTTTTATTCTTTATTTTAAAGAAAAAATATATGTCAAATAAAATAGGAAGTTTTTAAACTATCTACAAAACTCCTTCTAAACAAATTGAAAAATTTTTAAATTAACAAAATCTAAAACATTAAATCTACAATTTAACAAACATATGTTAAACCGCAATACATTTCTTTGGGTATATGTAGTTACTATTTACTTTATTTTAAAATTTTCATTTTTTTAAAAAAAATTATATATATATATATGGTTTTAATAGTTACAATTTCAAAAACAAATTAATCTTTATGTTAAAGAAAAAACATGTATCCAACAAAATATGAAATTTTAAAATTACCCACAAAACTCCAACTTCTAAACAAATTGAAAAAATTTTAAATTAACAAAACGAATCCTGCTATTCTAAAATAAGTTAAGACTGTACTAGCTTAGGCTTAACATAATTATATTTTAATCGACCAAATGTATGATCATCATTAAATTACTTAAAAGGTATTTTGTTGCATGACTAATGTTTATCAATGTCTTTAATTTTTATTTATGAATACTATTTCTAAATTTTATAGACTCAAAATTTTCAGCGAATACTAGTTTATATTATAAAGATTAACTTGGCTTGCACCCTCAAACCAAATGACCTCTTCCAAGAGTTGCGCTCTACATCTTTTGCCACTCTTTAGTTTTCAATTAAAATTGTTCAAATCCGACATATTCCAATTACTATCAAGTAATTTCACACAGAAATTTCCAATTAAGCAAGAAAAAGAAAAGGACAACAAACCCAGCAATAACTTATGTTCAAATATTAAACAGTGTTGGATCAATGGCAAAATATCTGCTTTATATTCCAAAATTTAGTCCTCCAAGAAATGGGATTTGATTAAAAAGATTATTTGAGACACAAGTCTTCTGTCCCAGTACTCCCAGATATAGCCTGAAAACCCCACAAAATTTACTCAAACCTCTCATACTCTACTATCCTATGTTTCTTTGCCTGCATAACTGGATTCTAGCTACTTTCCATAACTCACAACTTTTATAAAGTGGATACAGAAAATTAAAGCCACTGAACATCTTTCTGTATAAGAGTTATCAAGTGAAAGTACCCTCTGCATTCCCATCTGATACTTCCTTTCGCAATTTTTGGCGTTCGCACCAACATAAATGCCGAGGGATGGGACCTTCATCACCAACCACCCATTCATGCTCAGAAACACTCTGGAGGGTCATCCTCTGTGCTGGATCTGCACAACACACTACTTTTAAGGATAACCAGGAGGAGCAACAGAAATGATGAATTTCAGAAAAGAGTATTCCCAGAAATTCAAAACATATGCAATAAGGTAGCAAAAGGCAAATGTCAGTGGCATGAAAGATGAACCTTTACAGAGAAGCCCCTCAAGCAAATTCTGCAGCAGGGGATTCATATCATCAGGGAGAGAGATGGGGTTATTTACTATCTGGGAATACAGAATGCAAAGGTTGTTAAACAACTGGAAAACTAAGGGCTTAGCGATATTATTATACATCACCAACAAGAGTGTCGACCCTTACCTTGTCATATGTATCCTGGAGTGTGTCTCCTAGAAATGGGTATTTTCCTAACACCATACAGTAAAGAGTGACACCCACTGCCCATGTATCAGCAGCTTTTCCCTGATATGTTAGTCCTATTAATATAAAGAAACCACTTCAGTATATTATTACCTTCTCAACCAAAAATTTTAGTAATAATAAGAAACCACTTCAGTAACTAAAAAGATTATATAGTGTCAAATATTCAAGGACCCGAGATTCTAACCTAAGCAGCACTCAGGTGCAGTAAAAACAGGTGTGCCTGGAGACCGCCTAAGCTCATCATTATTATCCTACAAACAAGGCAGTTCACTAAAGTTAGCCATTAGCGGAAAGAGAAGCATAACTTGAGATAATGGCTAACATAAATTAACCCAGTTACCCTAAAACCTAGAACCCAAAAGTTTAAACTAGAGGATGTATATAACAGCATCAACAGATATGCATAATATTCATGAAGTAAACAAACGCCGATCATCATGATGTTGTCCAAAATTCCGAATTCACACAATCTTATAAGGTCCAATTTGCATAAAATTACTGGCTCCCCCTTTTTTCTTCTAGGATTAACCATCTCATTTGCCACAAAGCCACATCCACTGTCTGCCTTGTACAAATGCATTGTGGGAAGGATAGTATCTCATCCAACACATTCTTTCGTTGGTTAGAAAGCACTTCAGAGATTATCTCTTAGATGCTTCCTCCATAATAATAGGTCTACAGTTCTTGATGCACGCTGCCCCCTCCATTTTTAGACACAATGGCTATGAAGGTGTATTTTGGCTTCATCCAAACTTGCCTGTCTCTTGAAAGGCCATAATAGTCTCCGTCCCCCTTCCCCAAGGCGACTCCCAGCATTTAGACCCTTCCGAGGCCATAAGAACACCCACAGAAGGAAAATTCAGCTTATCCCAGTAAGAACTATGAGCAAGCTCTTTAAAAGTAAATATCACGAAGACACAGAGAAAGCAGGCAGGTGGAAGCTCGACCCACAACTCAGATTTCAATGCACAGAATGTGCTGAACAGCTTCAATGATCCAAGAGATAAATATCCAGTCTCTCATATATCTAACAGCTCACAGTGACAATGCTTACATAACAAGCCGGAGAGGAGTCCGATCATGGTCATCAACAGCTAGTTGCAGGGAAAACACCAAAAATCCCTAAGTGGAGAACAGATACTACAGAAAAATAATAACTAACATAATCTATTGCAGAATAAGTCACGGAAGCAAGTGAATTTGAAAGCCCCACAGGTAACATTCTCAAAATGTAAAAATGGAAGGAAATAAAGATGCTCACAAACAAACACTTGCACGCAAATCTCCCCAAAAAAAGGAAATTCTGGAGAAAACCATAGTTTTTTTTCTCTTTTTCAAACAATAAAGCCGATGAAAACCAGTGTTTAGAAAAGGCTATACCTCAAAAGCTTGGCTGACGCTAAAATCACCAATCTTCACTCTGCCAGAGGCAGTAACTAAAAGATTGTCTGGCTTAATATCCCCATGGATTATATTCAATTCAAGAGCAGAAAAAACATAGATGTTAAACTACATAAAGCTGATTACTGAGAGTTGATATATATGTCTGCAAAGCCTTAAAGTTACTGATGCATGATTTAAGTAATCTAAGCAAAATGCATGTGTCGAACGGTTTCTGCTCTGCTGTTGACATAAACATGGTAAACATACTGAGCAGTAAAAAAGTGACCTTCACTTGGTTACTTGACTTATACCTTGAATTAAGGGCCTGTTTGGAAAGCCCCCATGTAATTGAGAATTGGTGTAATTAAGTGTAATTACACACTTCGGCTTGTTTGGTGAACTAAGTAATTACTTGGTATGAGTGGAATTTGGTGTAATTGATGTAGTGTAATTACACTCTTCAATTCCCATGGAGGGGCTAGGAATTGAGTGTAATTACATGTGACATCAAACTTTTTATCTTTCCTTTTTAAATATATTTTTTTATGAAATATGAAAATACAATCCTTTCTGTTTTTATTGAACATTTTCATTTCTAGCAACATTCTAAAGTTCTCGAGTAAAAAATTCTTTTTAATTCTTTTTCATATTTTGATGTCTTGATAAATTATTTTATGTGTTTAATTTTTGTGTTTTCTTTTATTAGTTTTTGAGAATTAATTTTTTTAAATTTTTGGTAATAATAATAAATTAGATCTTGTGTAGCCTACAAATAAAATTAAAAAAATAAGTAATAATATTACTTATTTAAAATCTAATTTGTTAAGTAAACTATGTAATTACATTTGTCCAGCCAAACAAGACAATGGGAATTACATTGTAATTACACTTTGCCAAACAAGCAGGACAGTGGAATTACCACGGTGTGTAATTACAGGGTATGTAATTACTACTCTGTAATTACACCAATTCCAATTACCTAGTGGCTTTCCAAACAGACCCTAAGGGATTTTCCTTTTGCAATGTATCTCGTAGGCACCTTATCACACAATTACAACTAACTCAACAAGCAATTGTTAAAATGTACAATGTTAAGTTATTCTTTGACAAGTGAAAAGAATCATCACGATTCAGGTCAAACTAGCTACCTTGCCAGAGAAAGGGAAACAGGAAGGAAAGAAGGCCCACAAAAGAAGTTTCTAATGCAAAAGGCCACTTGTAGATGAGAGGAGACTAATCCTAGTTGAAAAGCCCAACAACGCCTATTATTAAAAGACCCCAATTTCAACTCAGTAAGCATCAGCTATATGAATCCCTACTAACCTTGTCACTCCATTTAGCCTAGCAACAATCAAATGTTTGAAGATTTATGCTCTCTTGCACTAAGATTCTGTACATTTTCCACACAAATACAAATCCCAAACAAGGCCAAAAGTCTCCAAGAAAACCAAACCTTGACCACAGATTTACCTCAAGTTTACTCTTCTTATATTGGCTAAACTTCCACACATATATCCAGATCATACTAGTTATACTAAAACCTTTGTTCTTTGGAGCATTTCTCCTTAGTCCAAGCTTTTGGTTGGCAATTTCACCTGTTTTATCGTAACCCAAACAACCTAAACAGTAAAGGTTAACATTTCATTCTTCAATCACATTGAAACAGAACATGGAAATAAAAAATAGCTTATCAATCCCATACTCCATGATTCTAAGTATTTAGTTAAAGTAAGACAATACTTTAGAATATAGCTCGACAGTCGATCAAGGATAACACAATAACCCAATACATAACTAGAAGTTGGAGTTTCTCTGAAAAATGTACAATTCAAGAATTACCTCAGCAAAAATTGGTGATTCATTATGTCTTTAACATCAGTTACATTAAGAAAAATGCACACAAAGGTCATGATGCAAAGACAACAACATGATAGATCAACAACGAGAAAGTGTTTCAAAGTTACTAGAAGAATGTGGTCACACATGAGAATGTAGATACATCAAGCCGGACACTGTGTCACGCAAATATGTCCGTGCCTTGTTTTCTCCAAGACCACCTGCTGGACCAGCACCCTCGCAAACCCATTTTCCTTCCACATATTCAAGGACTGTTCAAAAAAACAGGAAGAAAAGCTTAGCATTTTGGTATTCCCTCTTCCCGTTCACCAAAATATGATACAATATACATCGGAAGCCACAAATCTAATGAGGTAGGATTTAAAGGAATAGGAATGTGCAAGGAATACCCATGTAGAAATTATCCATTATGGGGTCATCAATCACCTCAATAAGATTAACTATATTGGGATGGCTCAACATTTTCATGATCAGAACCTACAAAAATGGGGGAAAAACAATAAGGTCATTCACCAAGGAATAGTCCATGAGGACAGAAAAACTACTAGGTAATTGAAATGTATAATAAAACATGATTAACATAGAGCAATTCATCTCAAACTCAGTTAGCACACACAGGGGCGAATTTAGGTATAATTTTTGGGTCCCGGGAACCCATCGTCATCCGACTAAATTTAGAATATTATTTGTATAATTCTTAAAGAATATATTAAAATATGAACTAAAGGAACCCATTCTCAAAATGGCATGTTGGTTCACTGGTCCAAGGCCTCTTTTCTAGCACAAAGGTTGAGGGTCAATCCCAGCCTAACAACACCATTTTGTCCTTTCTAAAAAAATAAAACTGAAAGCACCATTTGGTGCACCCATGTTCTTTAATTCCTAAATTCACCTCTGGGCATACAGTGAAACAAAATTGATCACACTTGCCTTGACAAATATAGGCACTACTAAATCAGGCGCTTAAGGGGGGATTGCGGATTCCAGCATAGTATTTTTTCATGATACCGACTACTATTCAAGTGACAATTACTATTTTGGTGCTTCTTATAGTATCTCTTACTTCCAAAATAAGCACACACAATTCACCACCTTGAGTTTGAGAAGGTTTCTGAAAGTTGAAGAAACGTAAAACATGTCAAATAGGATATCCTTAATGAATATAACAGCCAACAGAATAATTGATAATATCATGTAAGATATTCTCAACGATTATATACAACATACCCACTAAGGAATTATTCTGTTGACTAACAATTACTACCCTCATTTCAGTTTATGTTTTACTTCCCTTTTTAATTTCTTTCAAAAATAAAGTCACTTTCTATATTTAGAAGTTCCTCTGTTCGAACATCACAGGTGGAATGTTTAAGACCAAAGGTTTAGAAGGCATTTGGTGCATTGCACATATCTTTAGTTTAATATCACACAATTCAAACATCACCCTTGCTTCATGTCCAGTCAATAACACGCAAATAAAATGAGCAGAAGGACTGGTAAAGAATTTTGTGTTTCATTACTCAGAACCTTGTATAAAAATCCATCTTATATGTTGATAATCAAAAAATTCAAACAATAATTTACTGTCTTCTTCTATTTTCATGATGAAACATGGTTTACCACTTTACTTACAATTACAAGGTTCACATTCAGCAATGCATAGTCAAACAAAATAAAGTTTTGAGGATAACTCAAAAGTGGGATAAAGATAATACTCAAAGAACAGAGCATGTACCTCACGGAGAACATCTGACATTGCAGTTTCTGAAGGTGCCACCCGCAACTTTAATAAATAAGACTTGCGAAAGGCCTGCATTCAATTACTAAAAGCTCTTACCACTATGTAAGAGACCAACTAAGCCAGTATTTAATTTTTAAAAAAAGTGATTATTTTAAGTCAAACCACCAGTTTGTACAACATTTCCACTTCTAACCATTTTCCAAGTATCCTCCACAACCATAAATACTACTAGAACTAGCAGGCCTAGATAAAGTAATTTGATTAATCCCTCCCTCCTCGTGATTAATGGAACAATTAAAATGATGTAAGTTTTGATTGTGAGGTATTCACATGTGTAACTTAAGGGAAATCCATCATAAATCCAGCAGCTCACTAGAGAGCATTGCAACAAAAAGCTTTTTCAATCCCAATCAGCCATAAGAAATTGTAAACCTCATATTACTTACCATTTCAACAGAAAAAAGTAGACCTCTAATCTCCACGAGTAGAAGTTGTACATAAGATTGAGAGTATAGGGTTTAAGTTATGCTAAGTATCAACAATCAAACAAGATGAATTCATGAAAAATTATCTTTTGTTAGCGTTACCTTTAGGGCATAATGTTTTCCATCAGCACGGCTTCTATATAGAACCTGTGTCATTGCAAGGTGGTAAGATATATATCCAGATTCCTTCAACTAAAAACGGAAACATAACACTAGCAGCACTCAACCCACCACTTTTCCATAGCTACCAGACCCGATCTTATATTCACGTACATACTCATTAACCATCTTGTTCCCATATTCATCCTGAAACAATTTCATCCATGAGTAAGACCAGGTAAAGTAACGTGACAAAATAGCCACATAGGTCAACCATATGAAGCTCTAATAGAGCACACCACTTCAGCAATTGCATTTGTGAGTACAAATAATGTAATAAAATAGTTGCATGGCAGGCCAAAAATGACACATAATAGAGTATGCCACTTCGGTTGAATCACATACATATGCATATTATGATAAAGTTTAAAGTGGATCCACCGTTACCTTTCTCCAAAAAGAAAAAAAAAAAAAGGTAAAGCTCAATGCTGAATCAAAAAAGAAGAATAGTGAATCGCAACTTATAGTACTTGTCATCGATTTTTTGTATATCTAAGATATTGCTTTTAAAATATTGAGTTGATATTGTCCATTTAGCTTCAAAGTTTAGTGAAATGGACTCTGGAGAAGTGAAAAAATGTCACATAAATTGGGATGGAGGGGGTAGTACATTTCTCTTGCCAGACATCTTCGGAGATATTAATAATTAAAATGTTCAGTTGACTGTTATGGAGTAACCTTTTTTTATAGGTAAAGATATACTACTAAGGGAAGCATATTCTCCTATCAGATATCTTGAGAGACAAAATTAGACTATTCATTTGTCTGTTTATGGGTTTACCATTTTTTAATCCATAAAGATATGCTTTGTATCAATTATGGGAGGCATCCCAAGACGACCAAACCTACTCAACTATAGCTTGACGGAAGCTGAAGCGGAAGTATCAAATGGGGATTAATAACCATTGTTTTCACAGCTATTCAATTAAATAAAGTTTCATAGATTTCTATTTTCCAGAAGATCTTTTACTCTGTTATTACCTTACCCCGTACAACTTTGTGGGTTTCCTTGACAAGGATCTCCCTGCAAGCCAACCCATTTTCAGCTTTATACATGAGAATCTCTTCAGATCGTCTGACTGGGATGCTATACTCACCATCATCCCCATTACCAGTATTAGTAACTTCACCATTGTAGGAGAAACCATCTTCCTCCTCCCCCTCATCATGTAACAAAGACTCCTGAGAACAGTTATTTCTCAATCCCAAATTGGGCCTTCCCACCCTTTTTGGTTTTCTTGCAAAACAGAATCCAAAACACCCACAGCACCCCATTTCTGTTACTTTTGCAACAGAATGCCCCTTCATGAACATCAGAAACTACTGAATTCTTGTAATGACTGCACTATACAGCCCAAAAACAATTTTTCCCAACACCTGAAAAGCAGCAGACCTCTTGTCACAAATCAATATAAATATCAATATACATATATCAATTTAAAGGTAAGTAGTAAGATAACCTCAAAAAAGGAAAATTGTGTCTGGGCTTCAAACCCCGATCAATTTTTCTATTCAAGTGGATGCCATTCAGAAAAATGAAAGAAACAGCTGATCAAATTAATTCCATTGCGATTGAATCCCGACATACTGAAGTGAGGTCCAGCTTACAACAACAATTAGTGACTGAACTTGGCTGGCTAGTATATTCCACTCCTCAAGAGCCACTGAGCCTCATAAAGAAAACCTGACCTTCACCATAATTGAAAAAACAGAAAAGGAAAACAACATGAGTATTAATGACCATCCACATTAATAAATACAAACCGAAGTGAACTAAAGGCAAATACCACAAGCTAAAGAAATTGGTCAGGACAAGAACTAAATACAACTTAAAAAACAAAATAGGTATGAAAAACCTACCACATATTACACGAATACATTTATATCTATTACATGCACTACATTCATGTATCATCTGTATAGTGCATTCACAATCAGAAACCAATAGAAAAACATCTTTTAAGTCCATAAAGAAATTTTCAAAACCAGTTAAACTTTTTTGACCTTTTTATTCAATTAACAAACATAGAGCCTCATCACAGAAAAAAGTAAGTGCGACCTTCTCCACAACTATAAAAATCAGAAAAGAAAAAACAAAAGTATCCAAATCAATGAATATAAAAGTGACCTAAACTAAATTCAAATTCCACAACGCAAATAAATTGATCTTGCATCACAAAAAACAACCATTGAAAATTTGACAGGAGAGGATACACCCAAAATACACATGTATCATCAGCATACGCAACAGAAAGCCATAAAACAGTAAGCCGATCAAAACTTCAAAATCAATGAAAAAGACTAACCTTTTTTTCTGTCAATCGTTGACTCAACAACCTAGTGATCACTGATCAGCGATTTTTTCTGGAAAAAGAAAGGGCAACAAAATATATATTAAAAAACAGCAGCATAAAAGAGAAAGAAAATGAGTAATTCGAAGCAATCACGGCACAAAGCGAGCAAATGGGAGAGAAGAGATACCTCCAGTGAAAGTGTACAAGTTCTGGGAATGCAATTTAGGGAATTTTGAGATTTAGGGCTGTGGAGCTTTTGCTTTTTTATTATGAGTAGAAATGGAGAGACACCTGTGTGTGTGTTATTGTTCCGCTTTGACTTGTCACCAAATTCTATTTTTAGGGTAAAATTTGATATTTTAGTTTGATCCAACGTCAAATTCTATTTTGATAGGTAAGAAATTCACTTTATTAAATATTTAACAGTATTTTATTAGATAAAATTTAAATTTTTAATATTTATAAATTATACTAGTTTAGCTTATGTGCGAAGCACATGTGCATCACGTCAAATCGTTGATCCCTATAATATACATACTAAGAGTTTAACTATAATAAGAAAAAACATCAACCACGTTCACCATAAAATTTTAGAATTATATCTAAAGAAAAAAATTAGTGTGTTAGTGTCATGGCCCGAGCCTACACCCTGGACGTGGCTGGCACTCAAAAACCATTTCAGGTCCCAAGCGAATCACTTGGTCTGGCTATTTACTTAGCGGAAGACTTATCAGTAGTGGAAAAACCATAGAAACAACAAGATAATTCATAAACTGTCTGCTTAAGCTGGATGTAAAAGCGCATAAGCAATACTGAATGATTTGAGACCAGAATACTAACACATGATCTATGAAATCTCTACTAAAGTTATCTGAAAGGACTACTGGGACAGGCCCCAAGGACCCAGAACTAAAAATAAAGACTGAAAAGAAATAACATAAACCCAGAGCCTCGGACTGATAAGAGGTCTCACCACTATTTGGAAGCTATCAAGTTCTCAACGAAGCGGCAGCTGAGGAACTCGGTCACCTGCTTCTGCATCATAAAACGATGTAGGTCCTAAGGACATCAGTACGTGGTATGAACTTTATGTTAGATGGCCAAAACATTTAATTAGAATATCATAATACTTCTCAAAAAGATATAAACATAGTTCATAACGTAATAAGAATAATCATAAAGACTTGTATGCTGAAAATAACATGTTGAAAACTAGTAAGTAAAACATAGTTCTTAGCTTGGGGAGTTTCTCTAACTGACAACAACCATTATGAGCTTTGTTGTGATGTAGCGTCTTGCTCACGCTGCTAGAACTGTCCCGTACTTTGCTGGGGTAGGGGACGAAGAACTAGGGGAGTGGATCCATCCCAAAATTGGGCCATCTCAGTGGCTAACGAGAAAGGTACTGTGGTGCAATCCTACCCTATTGTCATGGACCTAGAACTCACGCTAGAACTTTCGTGTAGCACTAGTCAGTGTGCTCATGAATCTTGCACAATCTTACAAACACTAGTAAGCCTATTGGTTACGATCGCTAAGGGAACGCTAAATATTAAAAGACAAGAGAGAGCTTTTGAAGAAAGAAGACTTTGATTGCTTCGAGAGAATGCTTTACAAGGCTTGAGAGCTTACAACTTTTCTTGGTGCTAAATGAATGCCAAGGAGGGTTATTTATACTACTCCACCTCCTCAACATACGACTAGGATTAATTTGATCCTACGGCTAGGATTGATCCTCTAGAGTCTTCCTACAAAATATCTAAGATATTTACAAGTGTAAGACTTATCTACACAATTCTACAAGTCTCTAGAACCTTCCAGGTCTCTCTAGTCTTCTCTTTAATCTTCTGCACAGTTCTAGAGGGTTTCGAAGCCCTCCAGAGCATAGCGAATATGTTCCTGCACTGTTTTGGAGCAGAATTTAGGTGGGACGTGTCATTATCTCCCACCTAATGATGCGATGACCGCAACGCATTATTGCTATTGTAAGAACTCATGTACCTTGTCCTTAAATTGTCACAAGTCTTCGTATTTCTCCCAAGTGGCCTCCTATGGTGACTGACCTTTCCAGTGGACAAGGAATATCGCGGTAGCATCTGTCCCCTCTTCTACTTTGCCTAGTAATCGATGATGGCCTCTATGTCCCGATCATGGGTGCCCTACTTGATTATCATCGACTTGGATCATCCTTATCCTCATGGTATGGCTTGAGGACTCTAACATGGGAGACAGATGAACCTTTAGTGACGGTGGTCGCTCCAGTCGATATGAGATCTTGCCAACCTTGGCAAGGATCCTAAATGGCCCCTTGTACTTGCGCACTAGGTTTGGATTTACGCCCCTTAGTGCTTTGAACTGCCTTGGATTGAACTTCACCAGCACCTAGTCTCTGACTTTGTAGTTGGCAGGACATCGCGTCCGGTCGATAAACTTCTTCATTTACTTGGCCGCCTTGTCTAGGTGAGATTTGGCGACATACATCTACTCCTCGAATCCCTTGGCCAAATGCTAAGCGCCCAAACTCTTTCCTTCGAATGTTGCTTGTAACGAGTGTGGAGTTTGCGATTGTTAGCCCGTAGCTAGCTAGAATGGTGTCCTCCTTGTGGCTTCACTCCGTTATAGGTTATATGAAAATTGGGCAACATCAAGCAACTTGGCCCAGTCCTTTTGCTACGAGTTCACAAAGTGCCTAAGGTAGCACTTCAACAAGGCATTAACTCATTCGGTTTGATCGTCGGTTTGTGGATGGAAACTTGTGGAGAAATGTAGTTCCATTCCAAGTATTTGGAATAGTTCCCTCCAATAGTTCCCAGTAAAGCGCGATCATGATCACTTATGATGTGCCTTGACAGCCCCTAATACTTCATTACATTCTTAAAGAATAACTGGGCTGCTTCCTTAGTTGTGCATCTTGGTATGGCAGGCATAAATGTGGCATACTTTGAGAACCTGTCCACCACAACCATAATGGTGTTGTATCCATCGGACTTTGGTAAGCCAGTGATAAAGTCCATGGTAATGCTCTCCTACAGTCGTTCGGCTAAGGGGAGTGGCTCCAAAAGACCTCCGGGATGGCATTGTTTTATCTTATCTTATTGACAAACAAGACAAGTTTGCACATAACATTCGATATCATCCCACATTCTTGGACAATAGTAGATTGCCTCGATAAGAGCTCACGTACGGTACTGCCCTAGATGCCCGGCAAATATTGTATCATGGATTTCTTTCATGATCTGCCGCCTTATGTTGACATACTTTGGAACATAGACCCTCTTTTCCCCGGTGAGCAGGATACCATCTTCAATCTAGAAGTGTCGTATCTTTCCTTGTGATGCTAACTCCATAAGCTTTTTGCTTCTGGATCATATGACAATCCCTCCTTGATGGACCCTCGGATGTCGCAGTGGGCTATTGTGATGGCAGCTAGCTCCGCTTACCTGCTCAAGGTTTCGGCCACTACATTGGCCTTGCCTGGTTTGTACACCAGCTCGTAGTCGAACTCGGCTATAAAGTCTTGCCACCTAGCCTGCCTGGGAGTAAGCTTCTTTTATGACTGGAAATAGCTGGTGGCGCCATTATTGGTCTGGACCATGAACTTTGAGCCCAACAAGTAATGCCTCCAGGTTCTAAAGGTAATGTATAATGGCAGTCATCTCTTTCTCTTGCACAGTATACCTCTATTTGGTCTCTTTCAGCTTGCGACTCTCAAAAGCTATGGGGTGCCTATCTTGCATCAGCACGCCCCCAATAGCGAAGTCTGAGGCATCCATGTGTACTTCAAATTTCTTGGAGAAGTCAGGTAAGGCAAGAATCGGCTCCTCTGATATGGCATCTTTGAGGCCCTTAAGTGCCTCCTGACATTTCTTGCTCCAAACCTATGGCTTGTTCTTCTTTAGCAACTCGGTGAGTGGAGCGGCTATCACGGAGTAGCCACTTATGAATCTCCGGTAGTAATTTGCCAGCCTAAGGAATGATCTTAGCTTTGTCACCTTAGTGGGCATCTCCCACTCTACAATGGCTCGCACTTTGGCCCCGTCCATGCGAAGCTGGCCCTGTCTAATAATGTGATCGAGGAAGTACACTTCGTACTGGGCAAACTCACACTTCTCCTGCTTAATGTACAACTGATTCTCATGTACAACTGATTCTCCCATAAGACTTGGAAGACTTTGTGCAAATGCTCTACGTACCTCCACCAAGGTGTGTCTATATATCACAATATCATCCAAGTATACTACCACAAAGTCATCCAGGTATAGGTGAAAGATCTTATTCATAAGGGTACAGAAGGTAACAGGTGCATTGGTTAAATTGAAGGGCATTACCAACCACTCGTACCATCCATACCTAGTGATCCATGTTGTCTTTAGCCCATCCCCCTTAGCTATACATACCTGGTTGCATCCTTTCCTGAGATCCATTTTGGAGAAGTACTTTGCTTGCCCAAGTCTATCAAATAAATTGGCTATCAGCGAGATCGGATACTTGTTCTTGACGGTCACCTTATTTAGTGCTCGATAGTTTATGCAAAGGCGCAATGAACCATCCTTCTTTTTCTGAAACAGCATTGGGGCTCTATATGGTTCTTTAGATGGTTGGATATGGCCAGCTTCAAGGATCTCCTTTAACTACTTCCTGAGCTCCTCTAATTCTGGTGGTGCTATGCGATATGGTAGATAGGTGGGTGGCCAGGTGCCTGGCTCTAACTCGATCTTGTGATCGACCTCCCGTCTTGGCGGCAAGTGCCTTGGCAACTCCTCGGGCATGACGCCTTTATTCTTGTCAAGCACCTTTTCAATGCAGGGTGGCAAGGGTTCTGGGACACCATCACTTTCACTGAAACTCACGACGATGGCCAGGTAAGTGGGCTCCCCCTTCTTAAGGCCCTTCATAAGATGTATGGCCGATAGTTGGGTGACTCCTTCTGCCTTGGACATCTCGACTAAAGGTACCATACAGGACCCTTCCTTTTCTAGCACAAACATCCTTTAAAAGTAGGGGTCTATCATGGTGTGGCATTGGCGAAAGAACTCTTGCCCAAGTATAATATCAAAGATATCCAAGGGGGCAACAGTAAAGCTTGTCTTACCTTGCCATTTTCCTAAGGTGACGTCTATGCCATGTGCGGCTAAGCATTCCAGCATCGGTGGGGCATTAACCATCTTAAGATGCATGCTACTCGGATTGTAACTTAGCCCTAATCTTGTCGCTGTTGCTTTGGTCATGACATTGGCTTCGGCTCCTGTGTCCACTATGGCATGCACCTGCTTCCCATTCAGGGTCATATCTACGTACTATGTGGGGTAAGCCTCCTGCTTATCGGTTGGCATGGCAGTAGTGGCACAGACCCTGAACCCTGAATCCTAGATGAGTAGGCTTCCTTGCCCTTGCTGCAATCGCCTCCACCTTTGGCATGGCTACTCCTTGTCTCCATAGCCTTGCCACTTTCCTTCTTGAAATCCGTCAGGGCTTCTACTTGGGTGATGGCCTCATCAAAGGTGGAAACCTGTCATCGTTCTAGCTCCGTCTTGGCCCAACTGTGCAGTCCATCCATGAAGTTGAACAACATGTATTCCTCTGTGAGGTTGGGGATTTGAAGCATGAGAGTTGTGAACTCCTTTATGTATGTCTTCGTGTTGCTTTCCTGCTTCAATTCCCTAAGTCTCCTTTTGGCTTCATAGACGACATTATTAGAGTAGAAGGTGTTCTTGAACTCTACCTTAAATTGTTCCCACATGTTGATTATACAGAGTCCCTTCCCTATCTCAGCATCCTTCTGCTTCCACCATAATAGTGCCATCTCTGTTAGGTACATTACGACTGTTTTGATGTTTGTATTATCTCTGCTCACCTTGTTGCACTTGAAGTAGTTCTCCAAGTGCCACAAGAAGTTTTCCACCTCTTGGGCATCATGAACGCCTTTAAAGATGGGTGGCTTAGGAGCCTCAATCATGGCCTCCCGTTCCATGATCGGGGCAGCATGTCTCCCCTGCTGGATGGCTTCCACAAGCTCCTTTACCTTGGCACTCATAGCTTCTAGCATGCCCATGAACTTTCCCTCTAAGGCCTCCATCCTACTCTCTAAGAAAGCATGAGCTTCTTCTTCTGCTACCTGCTGGTCGTCAATGTCCTTACGGATGTTATTATTTTCCTCAAGGGCGAATTCTTCCAAGGTCTTGTATTTACCATCGATCTGATTCAAGCAATGGCCTAGCAACTCTATGACCTAGAGGGCAGTCTCTACTCTAGCGATCCATTCCATCCCGGGAGTGATATCCTTCGGCAACTCCTCTTGCTCATTGTCACTTACTTCGGCGGTTGGAAGGGAGATAACATCTTTTGGTACAAGATTAGTTGGCACTTTCTCCACCTTCTTGGCGCTCTTCTTACCCTTGCGTGTATTGGTAACATCTGTCATGACTTTGGCAGTGCTGGCAGCGTAAACCTCTCCGTCGCTTGCCATTACTTAACTTAGTAGCTTGCTCTAATACCACGTTTTCACGGACCTAGAACTCACGCTAGAACTTTCGTATGGCACTATTCAGTTTGATCATGAATCTTGCAAACACTAGTAAGCCTGTTGCCTACGATCACTACGGGAACGTTAAATATTAAAAGAAAAGAAAGAGCTTTTGAAAAAAGAAGACTTTGATTGCTTTGAGAGAATACTTTACAAAGCTTGAGGGCTTACAATTTTGCTTGGTGCCAAATGAATGCCAAGGAGGGGTATTTATACTACTTCACCTACTCAACAAATGACTAGGATTAATTTGATACTACTGCTAGGATTGATCCTTTAGAGTCTTCCTACAAAATATCTAAGATATTTACAAGTGTAAGACTTATGTACATAATTCTTCAAGTCTCTGGAACCTTTCAGGTCTCTCTATTCTTCTCTTCAATCTTTTGCATAGTTCTAGAGAGTTCGGAAGCACTCCAGAGCACGACGGACATGTTGTTGTACTATTTTGGAGCAGAATTTAGGTGGGACATGTCACTATGCTGGCCATAGTTTATGAGTTAAGTAATTAATTCTACTCTCACCCATATCGGTGCTCAATACTACTCCCAAATCTTTATATAGCTCATATTTAAAGAGATAAATTCTTGAAATCTGATTTTTTGGGGGACGTAGCCCAGCTTATTACTTAGTTTTCTCAACCGAAATCTTTAACTTTACTGAAACTAGTATCTTTCATGTACTTTCAAACATGCTAGGTTACTCAACTAAAGTGCCAAGAAATATTCAAGAAAATCATTCTTTAACTTGACTCAAAACATACATATGCTAGCTTTTCTTCTCTTGAATTAATTTCAAGGTTTTCAAGAATACATCATTTACTGTAAATATTGTACAACGAATTAGTTTAGGATATGGGATGTGAAAAAAGTCAAAATTGCCCCTTTCCTATTAAAAAAAATAAAATTTGCTCAATTTTTACACTAGTGCGCGATGCGCACTAGTGTTTTTCTCACTTTTTTGCAAATTCCAACTTTTCATCAAAATTTGGAAAAACACCAAGTGTGGTTCCACATCCTCTCCGTGTCGTGTAAGGGGCGCGTAAATCTCACTATTTTTGATTTTCTTGAGAAAAATTAATTCGCGCTTTTTCGCGTTAAAGTTGATTCGAGACCATTTTTTGACTCAGTTTTTCACACTGATAGCAAATCCTATCTCGAATTTGCAATTCGAGCATAGGAAGACATATTACGCGTAAGGTAAATTCTAGAGGTACTTTCATCTTTTCATAGGGGTGTCACAATATCTCCCCCTTGGGATCATTCATCCTCGAATGATAATGGTACAAAGAATTCAACTCGAGATAACAAGATTATCATACTTTAAATTAACATAAGTCTTAAGTATGTAAGTTTACCTTTAAGGTCCTTATTTAGGCCGATGAATAAGTATGGATACTTGGCCTTCATGTCCTCTTCTGCTTCCCATATAGCTTCTTCTATGAATTGATTCCTCCACAAAACCTTCACCAAAACAATCTCCTTGGTTCTCAATTTGCGAACTTGCCGGTCTAACATTTGCACCAGAATCTCTTCATATGACAAATTGCCCTTAATCCCCATACTTTCAACTGGGACCACTAGAAAGGGATTTCCCAAGCACTTCTTAAGCATGGAATATGAAATAATGGATGTATCGCGCTTAATTCTATTGGTAATTCTAACTCTTAAGCAATGTTACTCACTCTTCTCAGGATCTGATAAGGCCCAATATATCTTGGGCTGAGTTTTCCCTTCTTCTCGAATCTCATAAATCTCTTTATTGGATATACCTTCAAGTACACCCAATCGCCTACCTCGAACTCGAAGTCTCTTCTTCTAACATTTGTGTATGACTTTTGTCTGCTCTGAGATGTCTTGAGCCTATCCTAGATAACCTTCACCTTTTCTATAGCCTAATGGACTAGATCATGTCCTATTAGTCCTGCATCACCAGTTTTAAACTACCCTATGGGTGATCTACACCTTCTCCCATAAAGAGCCTCATATGGTGCTATCTGTATAAGAGAACTCAAAGGTAAATGATCATCCCAGTTACCTTTAAAGTCTATCATGCACGCCCTCAGCATATCCTCCAGGGTCTGTATAATTAGCTTTGCTTGCTCGTTTGTCTGTGGATGGAAAGTTGTGCTAAGATTCACCTTCGTACGAAGCCCTTTCTAAAAGGACTTCCAAAACTGTATTGTAAACTGAGCTCCTCTGTCTGAAATAATGGATATAGGGACCCCATGCAACCTAACAATCTCTTTAAGATAAAGTCTGGCATAATCCTCGGTTGTATCAATCGTCTTGACAGGTAAAAAGTGAGCTCACTTGGTCATTCTATCTACTATGACCCATATCGGATCATGCTATCTATGGGGTCGAGTTAAGACTGTTACAAAGTCCACATTGATCATCTCCCATTTCCATTCTGGAATCTCTATATTTTGGGCTACTCCACAAGGCCTTTAGTGCTCAACCTTAACTTGTTGGCAAATTGGGTATCTAGACATAAACTTTACAATGTCCTTCTTCATACCACCCCACTAATAGACTTCTCGCAAGTCTCTATACATCTTTGTTACACCAGGGTGGATAGAGTATCTGACATTATGAGCCTCAACCAAGACCCTATCTCTAAGGTCGTCAACATTTGGCACAGACAATCTGCCTTGGTATTTCAGGACACAATCTCCCCCTTTTAAGAACACTAATACTTTTTGCTTCTGAACATCTTCTTTCAATTGGAAGAGGATGGGATCCCTGTCTTGTTTTTCTTTCACTTTTACTACTAAGGATGACTCTGATCCATTTTTAACAATGGCCCCACCTTCGTCAGAATTTTCAATCTGCACCTCCCAACGGGCTAGTCTGAGAACTTCCTTAGCTAACTATTTCTTTTCAGCCTTAACATGGGTTGTGCTCCCAATGGTCACCCTGCTAAGAGCATCAACAACTACATTAACTTTACTTAGATGATAGAGGTTACTCATATCATAATCTTTCAGCAGCTCCAACCATCTCCTCTATCTCAAATTCAGCTCCTTCTGGCCAAACACATCCTACAAACTCTTGTGGTCCGTGAGTACATCCACGTGCCCACGATATAGATAGTGTCTCCATATTTTCAAAGCAAACACCATCACAGCAAGCTCAAGATCATGAGTTGGGTAATTCTTTTCATGAATCTTAAGTTCTTTGGAGGCACCTTGCCTCTCTCCATCAATACACAACCCAAGCCTACTCTCGAAGCATCACAATATACTACGAAATCATCAATTTCATCTGGTAGGGATAGGACTGGGGCTGTGGTCAGCCTAATCTTCAACTCTTGGAAACTCTTCTCATAAGCTTTAGATCATTCGAACTTAGCCTTCTTCTGAGTCAGCTTAGTCAAGGGAGTTGAGATAGAACAAAACCCCTCTACAAACTGTCTGTAGTACCTCGCCAAGCCCAAGAAAGTCCTTATCTCTGTGGGCTTTGTGGGACTTGACCAATTCTTTACTGCCTTAATCTTTTGGGAATCAACCTGGATGCCCTCACCCGACATAATGTGCCCTAGAAATGCCATAGACTCTAACCAGAACTCGCACTTAAAAAATTTAGCATATAGCTACTAATCCTTAAGGGTCTGAAGGATGACTCTAAGATGGTCTGCATGTTCCTCTTTGTTACGGGAGTAGATCAGGATGTCATCTATGAACACAATGACGAACATATCTAGGTACGACCTCAACACCCTATTCATAAGGTCCATGAAAGCTGTTGGTGCATTTGTTAACCCGAAGGACATGACCAAGGACTCATAATGGGTATATCGAGTTATGAAAGCTATCTTAGGAATGTCTTTCTCTTTAACTTTAAGCTGATAATACCCAGATTTGAGATCTATCTTGGGAAAACAGGTAGCATCCTGGAGTTGGTCGAATAAGTCATCAATTATCGGAAGAGGATACTTATTCTTAATGGTCACCTTGTTCAACTGATGGTAATCTATGCACATCTGAAGGGAACATCCTTTTTATGCACAAAAAGAACTGGAGCACCTCAAGGTGATACACTTGGTCAATGAAACCCTTATCTAAAAGATCTTTCAGTTGTACCTTTAACTCCTTTAGCTCTGAAGGAGTCATACTTTATGGAGGGATGGATACGAGCTGAGTACGTGGGAGAGTGTCTATCCCGAAGTATATCTCCCTATCAGGAGGAGATTTAGGAAGGACCTGAAGAAAGACTTCTGGGAACTCATTCACAACGGGGACAGACTTAAGAGATGCTGCCTCTGCACGAAAATCCTGAACTTTGACTAGGTGATATATACACTCCTTGGAGATTAACTTCTTGGCTTTGAGATAATATACAAACTGACCCTTAGGAAATATTGAGTTAACACTCCACTCTAAGACTTGTTCGCTAGGAAACTAAAATTTGACTACTCTGGTTCTGCAATCTATGGAGGCATACCTAACATGAAGCCAATCCATGCCTAGGATGACATCAAACTCTACCATGTCTAACTCCACCAAATTAGCTACAATAGTCTTATGATAAACAGAGACTGGACAACCCCTATAGATTCTTTGGGCTAAAATAGACTCTTCCGTAGGAGTAGAAACACTGAAATGCTCAAGAAGACATTTTGGATTGACCCAAACTTCACAACTACATATGGGGTTATAAATGACAAAGTGGCTCTTGGGTCTAATAATGCATAGACATCATAAGTAAAGATTTTGAGCATACCCGTAACTACATCTGGTGAGTTCTCCTGCTCCTGTCCGGTGCCCATGGCATACAAGCAGTTTGTGCCCCCACTTGTCCCTGTTGTAGTACACTTATGAGATAGCTTACCCTGAGGTACTAAAGAGACTGTCTGTGATCTAGTATCTTTCATATTCTGCTTTCCCATAGGACAATCCTTAGAGAAATGCCCCACTTGACCACATTTGAAACAACCATTTGTGCCCATAAGGCACTCTCAGGGATGTGACCTACCATATTTACCACAAGTAGGATAACGATTCACTCCTTGAGCTATGATACCCTGTGACTGGCTGCCCAGGAACCTGCGGGGCTGTGAACTCTGCTCATTTCTGACTCTCGGTGTAGGCGCACTAGCGGATGAAGGTGCTAGTCTAGCTATCTTAGGCTGAAAAGATGAGTAACCTCCACCTCTAGTCCCTCTCTTGCCTATCTCTTGGCCTGATGTCTTAACCCTCTTGCTCCTGAAATCCTCCCTATCCTACATCTTCTCCTTCTCTACCTGCTAAACATATGTCATCAAATAGGCTATATCCATATCCCCAATCAACATTGTATTCCTGCCTTTTCTTTTAGCCATTCGAGAGAGCCCGAACACAAAGAGATCCATCCTAGTATGTATGACTACCACCATAGTTGGACCGTAACGGGACAACTGAGTAAACTTGAGGCTTTATTCCCGTACACTCATGTTCTCCTGCTTCAGGTTCAGAAACTCCCTTACCTTAGCCTGCCTCATCTCCCTGGGAAAGTACTGTCCCAAAAATGACTCCTCAAACACCACCCAACTAATAACTGGTGTCCCATCTGCCTTGCTCCCTTTCCACTGATCGAACCAAATTCTAGCTAAACCTTGAGATGGTAGGCAGCCAACTTAACCTGCTCAGCATCACCTATGCGCATCACCTGAAACACCTTATGGAGCTCCTCAATGAAGTTCTCAGGATCCTCCTTCACATTAGACCCCGTGAACTCTGGTGGGTTCATCCTCAGAAACTCCCTAACTCTGGCGGTATCTGCCTCTTCATTCTTGCCATCTCCTTAGCGACATCCCTGAGTAGTGACTGCCTGAGCTAAAGTCTGAATGGCCTAGAGAAGCTCAACATTAGTGATGTTAGCATGTTATGGGTGCTCCACAGGCACAGCTGGACCTTTAGGTTCCTCAAGAGTTTGGCCAGACTGGTTTGCTTTTCTCTTGGCTGGGTGTCCTCTGCCCCTTACTGGTCCATTAGCTCTGCGAGGTGGCATGATCTGAAAAACATGACGTGAACGCACAAGTTAGAAGAGACTTCATAGAGATACTCTCTGAAGCACGAGACAAGGAATGACAATTAATGAAGACCTTCCTAATATCTCGTAGCCTCCCTATTATAGATGTGGTGGGCTTCACACCCATAATATGGACTATACTAGACACGGTTCCATAGACTCCCTGGGACTCTTGAACTCTGTGCTTTGATACCAAGTTTATCACACCCCGAGCCTACACCCTTGATGTAGTCAGCATTCGGAAACCATTTCTGGTCCCAAGTGAACTACTTGGCCTAGCTACTTACTCAGTGAAAGACTTATCAATAGTGGAAAAACCATAGAAACAATAGGATAATTTATAAACTATCTACATAAGATGAATGTAAAAGTGTATAAGCAATACTAAACAATTTGAGACTAGAATACTAACATATGGTCTATGGAACCTCTGCTAAAGCTGTCTGAAAGAACTACTGGGACAGGCCTTAAGTAGCCAGAACTAAAAATAAAGACTGAAAAGAAATAATATAAACCAAGACCTCAGACTGAGAACAGGCCTCACCACTGTCTGGAAGCTATCAAGTTCTCAATGAAGCGGCTGCTGAGGAACCCGGTCACTTGCATCTGTATCATAAAATGATGTAGGTCCTAAGGACATCAGTACGTGGTACATACGGTATGTAAGATGTCCAAAACATTTAATTAGAATATCATAATACTTCTCAAAAAGACATAAACATTGTTCATAACGTAATAGCAATAATCATAAAGACTTGTATGCTGAAAATAACATGCTGAAAATTGGTAAGTAAAATATAGTTCTTAGCTTGAGGAGTTTATCTAACCGACAATCACCACTATGAGCTTCGTTGTGATGCAGCGTCTTGCCTACGCTGCCAAAACCATCACGTACTTTGTCGAGATAGGGGACAAAGAACTAGGGGGGCGGATCCATCCCAAAACTAGTCCATCTCAGTGGCTAACGGGGAAGGTACCATGGTACAATCATACCCTATGTTGGCTACATAGTTTATGAGTTAAGTAATTAATTCTACTCTCACCCATATCGGTGCTCAATACTACTCCCAAAACTTTATATAGCTCATACTTAAAGAGTTATAAATTCTTGAAATCTGATTTTCTTGGGGACTTAGCTCAGCTTACTACTTAGCTTTCTCAACTGAAATCTTTAACTTTACTGAAACTAGTATCTTTCATGTACTTTCAAACATGTTAGGTTACTCAACTAAAGTGCCAAGAAATCTCAAGAAAATCATTCTTTAACTTGACTCAAACCATACATATGCTAACTTTTCTTTTCTTAAATTAATTTCAAGGTTTTCAAGAATATATAATTTATAATAAATATTGTACAACAATGCAAGTTCATACTAAAATCAGGAAAAGACATGATTTTCATATCAAAAGGAGTGCATAAGCTAACACATAGATGGAATATACTACTATGGTATGAAAATTCTTGATCTCACGGTTTAATCGAAAACTTGTATGTAATTGGGGATTTTTAAATTCATAAATAATAACAATATTATAGATTTTGAAAGGCCTTACATACCTTGGAATGGGTTCTTGAGGAATTGGAAGGAAATCCCTAAGCTCTACTATCGTTTCTTAAATTTCTTGAGCGTAAATTCTTGAGAGGGTTTGCTTATTTGAGAGAATGAATGAAGAAAATAACGTTTTTGAATTAAATACGACTTAAAAACGAATTGGTTTAGGATATGAGGTATGGAAAAAGTCAAACTTGCCCCTTTCCCATTAAAAAAATGAAATCTGCTCCATTTTTACACTAGTGCGCGACGCGCACTAGTGTTTTTTCTAATTTTTTCGTGAATTTCAACTTCTCGTCAAAATTCAAAAAAACACCTAGTGTGGTTCTGCGTCCTCTCCACGTCGCAGAAGAGGCACGAAAATCTCACCGTTTTTGATTTTTTTGAGAAAAATTTATTCGCGTTTTTTCGCGTTAAATTTGAGTTGAGACCATTTTCTAACTCAGTTTTTTGCACTGATCGCAAATTCGGCCTCGAATTTGCAATTGGAGTATGGGAAGACACGTTATGCGCAAGGTAAATTCTAGGGGTACTTTCATTTTTTCATGGGGATGTCACAGTTAGTAGAAATTTTTATCTATAATTCTGGACAAAAATTTTAAGATTCTATTAAATAAAAATTAATGTGCTATTAGAAATTTTTTGTCTATATTTTTGGACTTTTTTTGACAGATATTTTTTTTAATAAAAGGTAAAGTTATAGATTTAGAAGTGTCTAATAAATTTAGTAATTCAAATATTTGTAGAAATTTTTTCCTAATCTTTTGGCTATATTTTCTTTTGAACGTTTTATGCCTCTTTCTTTGGACTTTTTCAAAACTTTTTTCCCTATTATTTTAAGTTTTTTAAAATTATTTTTTTCATCGAGCCTATTTTAGTTGAAAAAAATTCTCCGGATAAGATCTTAATCACAATACCACAATAAGAAAATCTTCTTCATTTAGTTTTGTTACAGTCAATTGTAATCTCATTATAATAATATAATAATGATTGAAGAAAAATAGTAAAGACTATTTTTCAACTAAAGTAAACCTCTAACCATCAAAATTTCTTACCTAAATCAAATAAATACTTTAATTAATTTTAAAAATCTAAAATAAGCAAAATCTTAGTTAATTCAAATTTTTCACATATTAGAAATTTCTACCCGGTTTAAATTATAAAAGATTTTCTAAGCATATTTATTTAATTTTTAGAGTCTTAAAGATTAAAAAAAATTATTTGAAGAAAATGGTGAAAATACAATTTTTTCTAAAGCAGAGTATTTTTATGAACGTAATTATTGTTTTACGTGTTTTGCACGTGATCAAAAAACGTGTATCTCATCTGGTAATAAACATTATACGTAAAAATTAGATTTAAGTATAAACTTATGCAAAGACAAATAATTCACTATAAAAAGTAATTTTGATAAATTATTTATTTATAAAGGTCATATATATCATAGTAAATTAGAATTTTTCTTAGCGAATATAGAATATTTTCTTGATTCAAATGAGGAAGAAGTAAAAGTCTATTAAATAAGGAAGATTTAGGAGTTTTTTCACATTTAGAAGTCCTTATTTTGTCATTTATTTCATAAATTTTAAAAGATAATATCATAAATATCATAAATTAATAATTTAAAGAAAAATAGTGAAAAAATAATTTTGTCTAAAGTGGACTATTTAATAAAGGACAAAAAGTTCAAACAACATTTCTAAGAGTCTTGTATTTTTAATATAGTATAGATATAGATAGATATGTATAGATTTAAGATACGCTAAGTTCTCTATATTCTCTATTATTTTTTTGCTCATTGAATTTATCTTAAATTTTTAATAATTGTTTAGCGAAACTAGCTACACCTTATACCAATTTTTTATGAAATATCAAATTTATAATAAATTGAAAATAATAAAAAAGATAATTATATAACCATCTTTCAAAAAGCTAACAACACAAAACTTAATGTTTTATGTAACTATCATCGATCCAAAAAAGAAGAAATATTGACCGACTTTTGTTTTAATTTTTTTTGTAGCTATAAGCAAAACAAGCAACATTAGAATTGAAGAAAAATTGCAATAATTTATAATAAAAAGTAAATGTATTTGCAGTGAAAGAGGATAACATGAGACAAAAGTCTAAGATAATTGTCTCTAAATCTCAATAATTTCAAATAAAATAGAATTGTCTCTAAATTTAAATAATTTATATTTTTTTTCTTTTCTTTTGGTAAAAGTTTGATTTCAAAGTAATAAATATTTATAAAAATTAAGGTAGAAAGTGTTATTGTCATGTTACATAGTTACGGAAATTAAAGAATCTATATAAGGTCAAATTCATATTTATTTTAAATTTAAATAGTCTCCTTATATAAATTTAAGATTACATTAGGTGTTCTTTCAATTTAGAAATATGTAAAGATGTAACTTTTAGAAGTTTAACTAATTTTAAAGTTCTAAATGTTAAAAGAAATTAAATAATAATTATTTGAGAGAAATAGTGGAAGACTTTAAGTCATAAGTGCTTAAATAATAATTATTTGAGTAAAATGACAATTTTTCCATTATCAAAATTTCATGTTAAAGAATGTGGAATGATAACTTGTTTATTAATTTTAATACTTCTGATTTTAAAACTTAAAAAAATTAACATTTAATATTAATTAGTGAAAGAATATCTATCATCTATACTAATATAATTTCATATTCATATATAATTCACTTTTAATGAACATTATAATTTAATTTGATGTTTTTTTCATAAGTTTTGAAGATTTTTTGTTTGTCCTTTTTAAATAGGTTTTAAAAAATGGACTTTTTATTTATTTTATGACGTTTCTTTCTTTCTTTTTTTTTTTTTTAGAAAAGACCTTCTTTGTTAATTATTATTTTGGAAGTCTTTTTGATTTGTTTTGGATGAAGCTTGTTTTCTTGAAAGGGTTTGCCTATTTCTTTGACTATTTTTAAACCCTTTTTTTTTACTTTTTTTTGTACGTTTCCTGTTTTCTTTTTTTTTTTCCCCCCTTTTTTAAACTTTTGTTTATGATTATTTAACTTTTTAAAATATTTTCTTTCTCGGATCAAAATTTTAGTTGGGAAAGGATTCTTTGGGTAAATATTTAACCATAATAATAAAATCTTTTTCATTTAATATTTATTATGTTTAATATTATTAAAACATAATATAATAATTTAAAAAATGATGAAAAGATGATTTTGTCTAAAGTAAAGTCTTTTAATGAAGGGCAAAAAGTTCAAATAATATTATTAAGGGCCTTAACACTTTTAATTGAAAAAAACAATAATAAGAATAATATATGAATTTATAACATAAAAAAATTATAAAATGAAGAAGTATTACCTTACTTGAGATATTACTTTACGTGAATAGATGAAACTTATAATAGATGGAGATGTTAGAAATAAAATAATAGAAAATTTTAAATAATAAAAATTTATTAGACTAAACTAACTAAACGAAGATCATAATATAATTCGAATGAAGCAAGTTAAGTTGACATAACAATTAATATTATTTTTTTAAAATTCAAAAGGTCAAAAGAAAGAGAAAAGAATATGAAACAAAGAAAGTATAGGAAAACCTGATAATCAAATTGAAGTTCGGGAAGAACCGTAAAATAAGATCTAGCACCACTCAGCACAAATTGACGAAGGGAGTGAATGAATCAAAAGTTGAAATTGAAGTATTTTTATAGAAGTAGAGAAGTCATAAATCAAAAAAAAAGAAAATAATATTTTATTATATTTAGGACAAAATTTTTCATCATATAATTAGAATTCCTGGTGAAATTAGGAGAATATTTATTTATTTAATTAACCAAACCATGTTCCCTACAAAATAGGGAAACTTTCCTAGATGTTTTTTCCTTAATTTTTTTTCTCTGTCACATGTTTTTCCTTTTTTTTTGACTAATTTTCTTTTACACCAAGTATATTTTAATTGAAAAAAGATTCTTTGTGTGAGAATCTTTCTTTATTTAATTTTCTCCTAAATATTTTTTTTCCTTTTTGGCTAAATTGGACATTTTTTTGGCTTTTTGACTAATTTCCTTATACCAATCTATTTTAGTTGGAAAAAGATTCTTTGTGTAGGGATTTTTTTATTTAATTTTTATTTATATTTAATATTATAAAAATAATAATTCTAAAAAAAGATGAAAGACGATTTTGTCTAAAAAAGGGTCTTTTAATGAAGGCAAAAAGTTCAATTAACATTATTAAAGGCCTTCACACTTTTAATATAGTATAGATAGATATGCTTTAAGTAAATATATTATATATTTAATTATATTTATGTACTATTTTTATAGTATTAGTCTA
>JAOTQJ010154379.1:0-14432 GCA_025642045.1 Solanum sejunctum | reverse complement strand
GGGATGAAATAGTGGAGAAATCTTGCATAAACCTTCTATATTAACCGGCTAGGCCCAAGAAACTCTTTATGTCAGTAAGAGTCAATGGCCTTGGTTATCTCACCCTCAATTGGTGATAACTGGATCATAATTGGTGATAATCGAATCTCAAGTCAACTTTGGAGAAATGAGTAGCCCATTACAATTGATCATACAAATCATCTATTCTTGGAAGCAGATACGTATTTTTTATGGTGGCCTTATTGAGTTGGTGATGGTCAATGGACATATGGAGTGACCCATCCTTCGTTTTTACAAATAGAACTAAGGCGTAGCATAGAGACCAGCTAGGTTTAATGAAACCCTTCTCTAGCAAATCCCACAAATGCTCTTTCAACTCCTTCAACTCGATCTCCAGGAATCATTCTATATGGAGGGATTCAGATAGGTTAGGTGTCAGGTAAAAGGTCTATATCAAAGTCTATTTCCCTTTTGGGAGTACACCTAGTAACTCATCTGGAAAGATATCGGAAAACTTATTTATAACGGGACTAACTCAAAAGAAGAAGCTTTAGAAATGACATCTTTTATTCTTACTAAATGGTATGTGCACAACTTGGAAATCATTTTTACAAGCTTTTAAGAAGGAAATGAATCAACCCTACATGAAGAGTTACTACCCTCCCATTCAAGAACTGGTTGCTCATTAGCAAATTAAAATTTGACCCTATGAGTTCTACAATCAATAGAAGCAGAGAAAGCATGTAACCAGTCTATCCCTAAAATCACTTCAAAGTCTACCATGAAAAGTTCATCTAAGTCACATGAGACCACTTTATGCAAGATGGAAATGGGCAACTTCTACAAACTCTTTGGGTTATAATAGACTCTACTACGGGGTTACTCACCTCGTAGGGCTCATGGAGGACTTCAGGATATGCATAGAACTTATTAGCAAGGAATGGGGTTACAATATATAAATTTGTTCCTAGATATAAAAGTGCATATGTATCATAATCAAAAATTCTTAACATACCAGTGATCATGTCTGAAGCATTTTCAACCTCTTGGCAACCATGAAGAGCATAGATCAATTGGTCCTTTGGGCACCTTGAGCTTGGCCCTTTTGGCCTTGGGGCCTTGTACCATCGCTCAAATAATCCTAGGGATGGTGTCCAGGCTTCCCACAAGTGAACCAAGCTTTGGACCAGCTAAACATTCTCTTTTATGGGGCTTTCTACACTTAGTGCAACTTGGACTTTAGAGCTTAGGAGCAACCCTCTTATCATTTGTAGTCCGGGGATAAAGAGCATTGGTGGATCCTTTTCCACTTTGTTTTTGTCCACCTTGAAATTTATGACCACCAACCCTTTGGTGAGAGCAACTCCCACCATCAACTCAAGCCCTCTTGGACTCATTTGCCCTTCCTTGGAGCTTCTTATCTTCAATCTACTCCACTTACATCATCAAGTGGGAAATGTCCATCTTTTTAACCTACATGGCCTTCTTTCATTCCTTGGAGACCAACTTGGAGACATCGAAAGTAAACTTTCTCATTCGATCCCTCATATTTGTGACCATAAAGGGAGCATAATTTGGTAGCTTGGTAAATATGAGGGCGAACGCCCTCATGCTCATCGTCCCTTACTTAAGATTGATAAATTCTTGGACCTTTGCCTCCCCAAGCTTAATTGAGAAAAACCAGTCCAAAAAAGCACACTTGAATTCTTCATAACTGATAGGAGATCAAGTATAATTATAATACAGTGCAAATAAAATAAATGAATGCAACGCATGAGGTAGAATCGCGAGTGCCACACTGCCAATGAACACATCTATCGAGCTAAGGCTAATAGGTAGAACCCATGTGGGTCTCGCAAACTATATAAAGAAATCTCTCAACCTTGCTACCTCCACGTGGTCAAGCAGTGTCACAGTATCTAAACCTTTTCACCTCCACGTGACAAAAGGGTGTCGCAATATCTTAACCTTGCCACCTCTATGTGGTCAAAGGGTTTTAAAAACGTGGTATAATCTCTTCCTTACCATATCAGCATGGTTAAGGGGGTTTACAAAAAGGTAATATAATATCTCAACCTTGCCACCTCTGTGTGGTCAAGGGGTTTCAAAAAGTGGCGCAATCTCACCCTTGTGACCTTCGCATGGTCAAGGAGTTTTAGAAAAGATGATATAATATCTCAACTTTTCCACCTCCGCATGATCAAAGGTTTTCAAAAAATGGTACAATCTCCTTTGTCACTTCTGCGTGGTCAAGGAGTTTTAGAAAAAGTGATACAACATATCAACCTTGCCACCTCTGCGTGATCTAGGATTGGTACCAATGCAACATGGAATGAATGCATGCTAATGCAATGAATCAATGAATATGACTGCAATATAATAACATAATCGATTAATAATAGTCATAGAATCCGAAAGGAAAGACAAGTATCACAACTGGTACCACAAGCCATCAATATGTCTCAAATCACCACATTTCACCAATAACGACATATACTGATAACACTGGACTTCGCAAGTCCTAAAATATGCACATAAGTCTCAAAAAGTATCTCAAATACCATCAATAACCATAATATTTTTGAATGATACTACAAGTCTCATATTATCACAATCACATCCAAAAACATCTCGAATATCAAGGATACATCTCAACTTGTCAACAAATTCATAATTTACTCAAACCCTAAAACAATTGATATCACATATTCACCAAAATATAATCATATAATCCAATTACTCATGAAATAATCCAATTCATACAATTGTCATATAACAAATCCAATAACTCAAATTCAATCCTAAAAAGGTTAGCCGAACCTACCTCGATGCTGAAGCCACACTCGAACCAAGCTTCTGAACACTCCAAGTCTCAAAAATGAGCTCAAATCAATCAACCACTATCTAGAATAGATAATACGCATCAAAAGATGAATTTTGATACCTATATTGGCACGAATTGGATCTAGGAGTAAAATGATCAAAAAATAGATTATTTTTCGAAAATCTTGAATATGGAAATTGAGCTCAAAATCAGGTTCTACACAAAAAAAAATAAACTGTGTGGGTGAAAATCCCATAAAATTTTGAGTAGAACTTGAGGAAGAAATTATCACTTAAAGTTTGAATCTTGTTCTTGAAAACCCATAAAAATAGGAGGGTTGAAACCAAATATTTCAAGTCAAAATCACAGTTTAAATACTGAAATCAAAGATTTAGTGTTTAGGAAGCATACCCAAATGAAAATTCCTGAAAATCGTTGCTCAAAATTGCACCTTCAAGCTTTTCAGAATTCAAAAATGAAAGAAAATGGTGAAGTAGTCAAAATGGGGAAGAAAAGGATATTTTCAGAAATAAAAATAAAAGAAAAAAAGGTATTGACCAGTGTTGACCCACGTTGACTGAAGTCAACTTGCACTAACACCCTTCAAAACAAGATTTTCAACCCCTGAAACTCATCCGCAACCATATAAATATGAACCAAATGTGCAATCCTACCAGAAATGGCCTTCCGGACTCAATATAATTATCAAATTCAATTCTGAGGTCTCGGATCCCGATAAAGCTCAATAAACTAGTTAAAACTCAAAATATCTAAATTGTCCTCGAAAACTCCAAAAATTATAATGAGACCATTTCTAGCACTAATTTCACCATCCAGAACAACCAAAATTGTCGGAATTTCGATTAGAGCTTTCAAACTCCAAATGTTGATCAAAGTCAAACTATGATCCGAAATCAACTGAAAATGTAACTTTGTATTCAAAATCTCCATTTAAACTCCAAGTTCTGTTTTGTCACTTCTTCAAGACCAAATTTGACGTTTCGGGACTAATGAAATCGAGAGATTTCCGTTTTGACACCCAAAACTCCAAATGGTACGAAAACTCTTTTTTTTTCAATTCCAGTTCCAACATAGATGATTCAAAATAGGTCCAAAGCAATTTACCACAAGGCAGAATAGTAATTTTTACAGATAAGCTCAAAAATGACCAGCAAGGTTATTACATCATGTGGTGAGAGTCCTGCAATCGGGATAAAGTTCTCATCTCCTACTTCTACATGATTCCTAGTTTTCTCTCATGAATTTTCTCATCAATCATCTCAATTTGTTATTTATCTCTCTGGGATGGCTAATGACTTTGTATTCCATGTTTAGTCAGTCGACTTGCCAAACACATAAAAAAAAACTTTCACTTACATAATTTCACAATGCAAGTGTTGAAATAATATAAAATTAAAGAACACAAAAATTGAAGTGATCAGGTAGTCAAGCAAGAGATTTAACATACCAAGTTAGATGCTCGAGATTTGTAATAGAATCAAACAATGAAATTTTGATGAAAAAAGTTGTATTCATTTGGGAAGTATAAATCAAAGAAAGAAGCCGAAGGAAGAAAGTGATATTAAGAGTATTTAATTAGCGTCTTTGGGTTATAAGCTATAGTACTGAAAGATACACCCTCGAGTCCCTTTTATGTCATTTTTTGTGATGACACTTGCATTAAGAAAAATAATACTATTTTGTCCTTATTTAATGTGCATTAATTATTTTTTTAATTTTTCTAGTTGATTAATTATATCTTTTCAAAACTCATTAACTATCAAAGGTAAAATAGGAAGAACCATGTCATTTAACATTTATGCATTAATTTTATGAAATGGTATATATTAAGAATCATATATTTATAGTAAGGACGACATATAAAAGAGATCGAAGATAGTACATAAATTAAAAAATTAAATGTAATCGATAATTTCACAATTACAAAAACATGAAATTTCATGATTAGTGCTAATTTCAAGTTAACCAGTTATTTTGGAATAAGAACATGTTCAAGTTACTGCCATGTTCATAGCTGTTACACAGTTCCTTTTGGAAGAAATTGTTAAGTGTAATAAATGCTCATAATGAGGAAAGAGATTAATTTTTAAAAATATTTTTGTACAGATTATTAAAAGAAAATCAAAATTTTTAAAAAATAGATAAATAGTAATACACGCTAATAAGGCATGCTACATCGGCATCTTATATTCAACTTTAGATAGACAGATTTATTTTCCTTTGTAAACATAACAAAATTCTCAATTAACAGATCTTTAGTTAATTTTCCTTTTCTACTGCAATAACATTAAAGGCATTACTATTGTCATGTCTCGGACGGGTACCCTCAGCGTGATCGGCACCTTAAGAATCATTTCTTATTTTCCAAGAGAATCAACTGACCTCATCATCACATCTTACTCAATAACGGAAGAATACTCAGTCATACATTAAGGGAAAGGCAAAGATGTCATAAAATAATCTCCAAGTAGATCCAGTCTAGAAAATAAAATACTCAAACAATCTGGAAACAGACGCTTTATGTTTTTAAACATAGGGGTTAGGCTGCGCACATCCGACCCTCCCTCACCCCGCAATGAGCGGGAGCCTTTTTGAGGCACTGGGGTATGTTGTTGTTATTGTTGTACTCTACTCAAGATCTATGAATCCTCTACTTTAAATGTCTTAATAGTACCATAACAAGCCATGGCTATCCAACTCAAAGAAAATAGCAATAATAGTGAAATTAAAGGAGACTCCTCTGAATGACAAGGAGGGCTCACCAAGTCTACAATTCAAGAACTTTGAACCTCAACGGTGCGCCTATTGAAGTCCTTTATCACTTGTGTCTGCATCATGAAAAGATGCAGCGCTGGGTGGCGTCAGTTCGTGAAATGTACGATATGTAAAATAGCTCAAAAAACAGATAAGGCTCAGACTCAACCAATTGTCAACTCAAAACTCAACTCCTCATCTCATAACCTAACTCAAATAAATGATGCAAGTTTAACGTTTGAAATTTTGCTTTAGAATTTGACTTAATGTTTAATACACTTAGTTCGAAAATCATGATATGTTCAACTCAAGTGTTGTTTGGAAGTTTCTCTAATCGACATAACTCTCCATCCCACCATGAGCTTTGGTGATGTACAACGAAAAGAAGTTGTTGCCGCGCCCATTCTAAACTTGCCACAGTAAAAGACGTCAACCTCTCCTCTCTCTCGGATCTAAAGAGAATGTTCATCTATTAAGACATGAGCCGCCAGAGTTAACTATATGACTATCCTACGCTAGCAATGTAATTTTGGGATGCTCGTCAATCATTTAAATCGGTGCTCAATACTCCTTCCAAGACTAAAATATACTCATGAAAATTAATTCAAACTCAACTCTTTAACTCATCTCAATCAAGTCAACTCAATTCTTAATAACTCAACTTAATTACGCAATAACTTAGGACCATCATTCATGCAGTGCAACTCAAGACTCTAAACTCACATCATGCAAGATTCTCACTCATTTCGGTCTAGTACATCATTTACAGGCTCAACACATAAGACATAATAAGTATTCATCACATGCATAAATGAAACAAGAAATGTGCTTCTCAGGCTCAACGTACTCAGGTTAGAAAATTAGATTCATAATCTTAATTCAATTAGTATGAAAGGACAACAATAAGTTTTAGGGTTGGGATATCAAGCATACGATTAATATTCATATTTCATGGTAATAGCGATGCAACTTATCATAAGTTGACTCAAGTGTATTCATGAAAACTCAGACGTGTATAAGAATTTAGAACTCAAGAATCACAGGATGTAAATTATTTGATTATTACTCATGAACTTAACTCAAGTAGATGAAGGGGCACGTGGATGGACACAATCCAACGCTTTAGGTAGCCTTACATACCTGAAATTGAAGAATGATTCAATCTTGATCTCAAGAACCCTCGCTTCTTCTCTTCCTCTTTCAAGAATTCTAATCTAGTTTGTGCGTTTGGAGGCTTTAGAATGGAGTTTAGAAAACCCTTTCTCAACAAAAAAAATGACTTAATTAGTCATGGTTCAAATTTAGGAGGGGTTGAAAAAAGTCTAGGATACCCCTCATGATATTTAGAAAAAAACTTCACTTTAGAATACCCAATCCACGACGCGGACTAGGTACGCAAATGTATATTTTTTTCCAAAAAAAATTTCAAATGAGTTTTTTTCAATCCCGTCGAAAAACTTTTAAAAAATATAAGTGCAGCTCCACGACAGGGGCGCGACGTGCCTCTATCGCACATCAATATATTTTTTTGTTTTTGGTCCGAAAAATTATCTTTTGATCTGGTTGCTCTAAAAATCAACTGAAACCATTTTTCCACTTAATTTTTCATGTTGATCGTATATCCAACCTCGGATTTTTCAATCAGAATATGAAAAGACGTGTTATACACACATATTTCCTCTAGGGGTATTTTGATCATTTTACTGGGTGTTACAACTATGAATCAGGGAAGGTGACTTATGTTTTCGAGTTTTTTCAAAAAATAAGAGATTTTATAATTTAAAAATACTGGAGATAGAATGTAATTAGCTCAACACTATAAAATTTATTTAAGTTATACTTAATTTTAACTTGAGTAGTAATCCAATTTTATTAAGCAATAATTTGACTTGATGAACTTATCATGAATTTAAAATTTAATTCAAAATTTAATATGTATTTATCAATAAAATTTTACTGTCCATAGTTTCGGAATACAGGTGTCTGACATATATTTGACTAGTTGCAGGAAATATCTTTCTCAAATTCTGAAGCTTATATGAATAACCATTGCTTAGTCTTATTGTGAGGTCTTTAATCCGAGTTTTTTCGTCAAGCATAATTGTACAAAATGAATGTGTTTTTCCATCCTTTGTCATCAAGTTTTAATGAATTCTTCATTATTTAGTTTTCTTTCGATATGTGATTTTGTATTATTCGTGATAAATATATGAATATAAGTACGTATTGATTTTTTAAAAAAAAAATCTAATTTTATATTGAATGTGTAAAAAAATATGAATGATCTAATTTGAAATGGTGGTCACAAATCAATTCAATCTAATCAATTCAATGATGAAGACTTTTTGACAGTTGCTATGTTTGAATTTACATTTGATTTTAAGAAATTCATTACAAGGCACATCTTGAAATAGTACTCTTTAAATAGTGCAATAGAAAACATGTTCTTTTTCTCAAAGATTATTGTAAATGTATACATTTGAAGTATTATTTTTGAGTTATTTGTTAGTTACTTTCATGCTTGAGATCATTCAAATTGTAATATATAGTGTGATTATAAAATTGTGGCATATAGTTTTTTAAAAATAATTTATACCAAAACAATATTGTTATGTCGCTGTAAAAAAGTCAATTTTGTAGCTTATTGTTGGTGAATTGTGGCATGTACATTAACAAAGGCTACATTTCATAATGTTGCTTTAGAAAATACAACAATAGCTATGTTTTGAAAGTTTGACCTACAAATTAGAAAAGACTACACATGAAAGTGTAGTTTAAGGTTATGAAATACGTTGTCACTTTAGGTGTTACAAGTGTGGCCCTTGTTATCCTAAGGTCACACTTTTAAAGTGTGGCTTCTAAAGCAATATTCGAAAAGTGTGGCCGTAGGAATAGGGTTATACTAATTTAGGTGATCCCGAAAAATTAAAAAAGAATGTTGCCTTTAATCAAAGGTCATATTTTTTTTGACAGTGTAGTCGCATTTTTTAAGAATGATTAAAGACCGAAAATGTTATAATGAAATAGTAAAGAGTTAATTGTATTTAGCTAATATGTTGTGATACACATGGTTTGGTGTATAGCTGTCAAAATGGGTCAGTCCAGTCCCACCCAACCAAGCCTCGTGGGCTAATAAATTTGAAGAGCTAGTATGGGCTGCCTCTTCATTTGAAAGGATCTTGAAATGGCCGACCCAATCCAACCCAAATAGGGTCGTGGAGTTGGGATAGACCAGCCTTTTTAAAAAAATAATAATACTTTTCTTTTCAATCTAAATTAATTAAACTTAAAATGTCGTCAATATATTAAATCTTTTCATATGCCTAGTAAAATTATATGAAAAGACATAATAATTATAATCATAATATGCATTCTACATATGATTAGTAGTGCTTTTAATTACAGTTTCATATCTAGAATATATAACATCAACAAATGAGAAGATTTTTAAATAAAATATAACAAACAATGATCATATTTGAGTCATCCTATATCTAAAGAAAAATAATAATCGTTTTTTACAAATATAAAAAAAAAATTGGAGAAAAGATCAAAAATACCCCTCAACTTTGTTTTATTGTTTGATCTTACCTTTGCTGTTAAAAGTAAGTTGAAAATATCCCTGCCGTTAATAAATTTTTCACTTCTACATCTACTTGGACGGAAATCCCCAAATCAATTAAACTTAATCTAATTTCAATTAGAATTATCGATTTAAAATGAATTTTCAGTTAGACCCAACCTACAAATCATTAAATTTGATCTTTAAATATCAAATGCATAAAGAAAAAATAATAAAATAAGATCTCCATGGTTGTTGTTGTTTGCTTCGTTCGTTGCCGAAATTTGGAGGCTTCCCTGTTACAGGTCATCGGGAAACAGTAAGGAAGAAGAGGATGAAGGTGAGGCCTCTTGAGTTTGAGTTTCACCGGATTTCGATAAGAGTGGTGAGACGATTTTGGATTGAAATTTTGGTGGCTATTTGGCCAATATTTAGGTATTTTTTTGGTGGAAATTTTATGTCATTTTATTATTATTGGTTTGATGTTGTTGGAAGCTGTGGTAGTGGGTTTTTGGTGGGTATCTGATGGTGTTTTGATATTGTTGATTTGTAGTAATTTTGTCGTACTTTTAACAGTTTTTTGGTGACCGTTTTGGTGGGTTTGGTGGTCATTTTCATATGGGTCTGGTGGTATTTCGTGTTGGGGTTTTGGATGATTTTGGAGGAGGTCGTTTGGTGGTTGTTTGGTTGGATTTTGTTGGCCACCTTCTGGTGATTTTGTGGGGTTTTAATAATTTTTTCAACGGAATTTTGGTGGTTTTCGGATGTAGTGATCGTTTTAGAGTGAAGAAGTGGTTATTGGACGGTACAGTTATTTAAGTTAAATTATGTTAGTTGGATTGGGGCAGGTGAGATGAGGTGATGGATTATTTTTAAAAAAATGGGTTATTTTATTTAATTTGAATTTTTTATCTAATTAAGGGGTATAGCTTAAAAGTTTATTAAAGGCAGAGATATAGGCGAGGGTAAGGTTAAATAATAAAATAAATTCGAGGGTAATTTTGATCTTTTTCCCAAGAAAATTTGAAAAAATAAATTTATAAATTAAAATACATTTACGTCTTACAATTTTAATTATTTAAATTCAAATTAAATAATCATTTTGACCCACGGACTAACCTCAGCCCGACCTCAGTCAAGCCTCAAGGGTTAAGGGCTTAGTTGGGATGGCCTTCCAAGCCCTGATTCTAATTGGGTCTGAGGTCGACCCATGGGCTAAGCCCATTTTGATAGCTATAATTGTAAGAAACATGTTTATAAAAGAGAGAGAGAGACTTAAAAAAATGACTATATTTTATGGGTTATGATATTTCTATAGCTATATTTATTATAATTACCTTTAATAACTACAAGTTATATGGAAAAAAAATACAAAAATATGAGCAATTAATTTAGTTGTTTAATATTAGTATATACTATGTATATGTTATTAAGGAAAGTATATAACCATTTCTTTTCTTTTCAAATAGTAACAACAAATTACATTAATTAGGTTATCCCATTTTGAATTGTCAATCTTTCCTTTATTGTATTAAATATTATTATGCAATTTCAATTTTAAGGTTAAATTTGCTTATATTTAATTATTTTCAGAAAGCAAGTTGTATTTTATTTTTGTTCATAAAAATTATCAATTTTTTCTATATCTAATGAATTAAACTCTCATGTTATATCAATTTATGTGTGATTTAATTATTTTCATTTGATTCAAGCATGTTGTTGTATTCACTTTTTTCGTGAAATATATCAAGTTTTTTTGTATATTTAAATACAAAATGTATATGGATATAATTATCTAACAGTGAATTTCAAATACAAGCAAATACAAAAAATTCTAACTATTGAAAAGTATACCTATGTGGAATGTATTTAGTACTTATTATTTAATTCAATATGAAAGCTAGATCTGTCAATACGGGCCGGCCTACCACATCCAGCTAGTCCTCCCGACCGGGACTAGCCTTTACAGGCTTTGGAATTTAACAGGTTAGGCCAGGCTAGCCCCTTTTTTATGGACTAAAAAATAGCTAACCCAACCCATTTGTACGTGGGTCGTGGGTCGTGGGCCTTGCCCGGTCCCCACATTTTTATTCTTATATTTTTTTATAAATTTTTAAATTAAATTATAATTTAAATATATTAAAGAAATAGCAACAAGACAATATTACATAATATTAATGTTACTATTACTGTCTCCGTCCATCTTTACTTGTCCACTATACTATTTTGAGATGTCCAATAATACTTGTCCATTTTATGAAATCAAAAGATAATTTCAAACTTAATTTTTAGTTTACCCATATTATTAAATATAATAGTTATTTTCTTGTTACATTTTCCAAGACATTATAATTGTTATATTCAGGTGATCTATTAGTAAAATCTATCCATATTATTTACTATTTCTTAATCCCTATACCAAATCAGTAAGGGACCAGTAAAAATGGACAGAGGGAATACATATTGTAAAAACATAATTTGTATTTAAGTTTTAATATTTAAAAATTTTAAATGAACTTTGAGTTTGGACTTTTATTATTTTTAATACTCTATTTTATTTTTATTTTTAGCTATTTTTTAGTTCATCCCACAGGCCGGCCCAACCAATATTGCAAAAGCCGCACAAATCGACAAGCTTATTCAGGTTGGTCTAATAAGCCCATCTTTTTAAATGGGCTTCAAAAATCATAGCCCAATCCTACTAAATCACGAATTAGGCCAGGTCGGCAGAACGGGTCTAACCCATATTAACGGCTTTAATGAAAGCATATACTACATATCAGTATCTTTCAATATAAAATACAAAATTTGATGCAAATATATACGTCTAACTATTTAAGGGCTTTATAAATGTTAACGTATATTTGATACTTACCTTTCAATTGAAAAATCACATGAATACAAATAACAAGAAACAATACAATTGCATACATTGAATATTTTTCATAGTAATAAAATACAAGAAAAATTGAGAAAAAAAATTAATTCAAATCAATGTTAGTAAGCTAGAAAACTTCCACGACAGATTGTTACAGTGTGAAAAGATAACTTAATTGAAATCAATTTTGGGTAAAAAATGAAAGTAGAATTAATTTGATATGAAATTAGTAAAGAGAGAAAAGGTAAAGAGAGAGAGAGAAAAAAAATTGAATATGACTAGATATTTGCTTGATATATATGATAAGTATATATATAATTAACTTTTTGCTATAAATTGATAATATAGCTATGAACAATAATAATTTTAGACTATAGCTGAATATCCTAAATAATAGTATATATTTGCTCTATAGTGTAGTTTTTTCAAAAGGAAACCACCTAAGAAACTCAATTAACAATGAATTGAACACAACTACGATCTATACTACAATTTAAACTTCTGTTTATAGAATCAATTATTGCAGGTCGTCCTCCTCTTTTTCCATTTCAAAATACTAGAAAGAATTAAAGGTTGCAAAATGAGCAAAGTAGAAGCCATGCATGCCAAAGTATATAAGTGGGGTCCTTGCCATGTCAAGCGACAAAAGGAATTGAAGGAATATAATGGCATGACTATCATTAATCAACATTCCTTGCGCGCATTGCACGACAGGTTTTGTTGTCTTCCACACAATTAGTCACATTATCGATGGCCTTTTCCCTTTTGGAATGTTTGATCTATCTAGTTATCCACTACATCACTTAGACAAGAAATAAATCATACAATATTTTGAGGATTAAAAGGTCTGTTTTATATGTTTCAATTTTTTATTTTTTATTTATTTTTTTTAAAAAAAATAAGTTTGATTGTCCTAGTAAAAATAAGAAAATGATATTTTACATTTGTTGTACGTCTGCCGCAACCTAAGCTTTGATTGGACGAGATCTTGAAACTCTAATTTGTATGTTTTGTTGTACAACTTTTAATTTCTTTGTAAAAGCAAAAAGTTGAAGAGAAAAATAATTGCTTGTATTCTGTTTTAATTACCCTACAACAATAGTAGAGTAATATAATAAATATATAGCTCGTGTCTATTTATAAAAAAACATGTCTTCATCACATGATTAGTCAATAATAGATTATTAATTTAATCTATCATTTAACTAAAGCAAATTCATATGGTTGGATATGAATACCAGTGTAGAGGTTGCTACTTCTAACTCATTTTATATAATATTTTTTAATCTGATATTGTATTTAAAGGAAAAAAATAAAGATTTTTAAAATTTGTATTCTAAAATAATTTTTATAAATTTACATGATTGAAAATTATTTTATTAATGGTCAAATAAGAATTTAAAAGTTAAATTATTTTGAACTATAATAAAGTAACATTCTTTTTGGAATAGACTAAAAAAAAATATCACCTGAAATAGAACAAAGAGAATATTTCTTTTTCTTCAAATTAAAACATGTGGTCTTAAACACTGCATTTAATTTATTTCTCCAGTATAAAAAAAAGGCATAATACACAAATATAACCTCAAACTTGGCATAACTTTTTAAGCTCGAACTTAAACTTTTATAGTGCATAAATATGACCCTCAACTTGGCAATTCCTGAACAACTAAGCAAAGGTTGCTGACATGGCACAGTGCGTGAATTACACTCGCGGAGGCGCATGAAAAGCCATTTTTTGAACGTTCCAACTGAAAAAGAGTAATTTGACCCTTTTACCCCTACTACATTTCTATATATATATATATTCTATTTATTTTCAAATTAACATACACTTTTTTCTTCTTCTTTTTATTAAAAATACACAAGTATTTGTCTTTCTATTTTTTTTTACACATTTTTTACTTTTTTGATAAATAATGAATTCTAATATTTTTTTTGTCATTGTGGAAAAAGAGCAATAATAAAGATTTCTTGATCCACACATAATCTAGGTCGTTGATTTTTGGATGTGAAGATGGTCGAATATGATATAACAATTTTTTTGTTTAAATTTTAATAATCAAGATTTAATTTTTATGGTTATTTTGTTGTTTATAAACAGGTTGGATGTGGATTTTTTAGGTGGTGCGAAATAAATTATACTGAACATGCTAGAATTGCAATTTGGGGATTACAGAAAAGACTAAATAATGAGTTCAAATATTTTTCTCTCCATTTTTGTACATTTTTTTTTGCCTTTTTTGATAAATAATGAATTCAAATTTTTTTAAAAAATTAAAATTTTTCAAATTTGAATTTTTTGTAAAATTAGAGTTTTTAATATTTAAAGTTTTTAAATTGATGTTTTTTTTTTGTAAATATATATTTTATTTTGTTTTTTGTATGGGGTG
>JAOTQJ010154371.1:0-30363 GCA_025642045.1 Solanum sejunctum | reverse complement strand
GAAGGTCGAAAGTATGAGATATGATATTAATGATGTTGTGATGAAGAAATAAGCTTATGTACATGATATGTATACATTCTATTTAATGTGTTACATTAGACCATGCCCGATCTTGGGTGTATAGGAGCCCGAATAACTATGTGAGGGGTATGTACCTTGCCACCAGGGTGTCCAGGTGTGAATGGCATCAACCATGTGAGGGGTGTTGTACCTCGCCACTAGGGTATCCACGTGTGAATGTCATCAACCATTTGAGGGGTGTTATACCTTACCACAATGTCCAGGTGTGAATGGTATCAACCACATGAGGGGTGTTGTACTGTGTTACCAGGGTGTCCTAGTGTGAATGACATCTCCCAACCATAGTTTGAATTCTAGCTTTGTCTCTTCTACACATATGATATCTTATATGAGTAAGAGTTATTTAAGCATGTTTTACTAAAAGTATTGTTCATGCATGCCATGTTGCTAATATACTATCTTTTGTTATGATTATGCATTTTGATTACATTGCCTAACTATTGTTGCATTGCATTTCACATACTTAATATAGTCAAATGTACTAATAAATATTCTTGCCTACATGATATCACCATATAGGGGCCAGTGCTCAAGTTGATCATCCTCCTCCTCCATGTGGCTAGATTGATTCTACTCAAAGTTAGTTGGTGAGTCCTCTGCTTCGAGAACCTTAGTCTATGTTGCTATTATCTATGTATTGAGAAACTTTCCTATGTTCTATTTTGACTATGAGTGTGATCCCATTTACTTTGTTTTGGCCTCCGCTCTATTTATGAATTTAGAGTTATTTGTTGGACAAGTTATGTAATTATGATATCAGTTATGACTCCTTGTCTTTGATGTTGATGTTTTGGCAAGCTATACCTTAGCCCTTTTGTCCCTTATTCTTGTTTTATGTCTTTTACATACTTTCGTGACCAAGTTTACATAATGATAAGTTGAGAAGCTTGTTTGGGGTTCCTTCGAGTTTTCCATTCGTCGTGTCACATCTGGGCACTAGACTTGGATTATGACAGTTAAATTCCAATTTCATAATGAGCTCATCCTTGAGTGGGTAGGTTATAATTTAGTTATTAAGGTTAGGTTCATCTCTTGTCTTAAGGCTTGGGAATTGATTTCTAAAGGTTGCATATTTGATCTTGTAAGGGTTAGGGAAGTTGAGTCCAATTTACTCTTGTTGAGTCAGTTTTGGTGGTTATGAGTTTCTTGATATCTTTCCCAATGAACTTCCTTGTATCCCACAAGAAACAGAGATAGATTTTATTATAGACCTCCTACATAAAACCCAACATATTTCTAATCCCTTTTATCGCATGGCTCCGATGGAGTTGAAGCACCAATTAAAGGATTCATTAGAGAAGGGTTTCATAAGGCCTAGTAAGTCTCCTTGGGGAACCGGTGTTGTTTGTAAGGAAGATATATGGCTCAATTAGAATGTGTATCAACCACCAGAAACTCAATAAGGTCACCAGGAGAACAAGTATCCCTTAACAAGGTTAGATGACCTATTTAATAACTTCAAGGGGCTAGTCACTTCTCAATGATTGACCTTTGGTTCGAGTACCATCAATTGAGGTTAAGGGAGTGTGATATACCTAAGACTTCCTTCCGAATAAGATATGTGTATTTTGGTTTTCATGGTGATGTCCTTCAGCCTAACTAATGCTTCGATAATATTTATGGTTCTTATGAATAGGTTCTTTAGACCCTATCTCGATATGTTTGTGGTGGTCTTATTGATGATATTTTGATTTATTCTCAGAGTGAAGAAGAACATGTGAAACCTTTGACAGTAGTGATACAAATGTTGAGGGAAGAAAGATTGTGTTGTATGTTTGACAAATGTGAATTTTTGTTGAAGGAAGTTACATTTCTAGGGATTGTGGTATTAAGCGTAGGGATTAAAGTGGATACGAAAAAGACGGAGGTGGTAAGAAATTGTCCTAGGCTTTTTACTCCAGTGGATATTAGGAGATTCTTAGGCTTGGTGGCATGCTACCGAAGATTTATCAAGGGTTTCTCTTCAATTGCTTTCCCCTTGAAAAAGTTGACACAAACAGAGGCCATGTTTGTATAGACCAATGAATCTGAAAGAAGTTTCCAAACTTTAAAAGATAAGCTTACATATATCAACTCCTACTTTGACTGTACCGGAAGGGTTAGAAGGATTTGTGGTGTATTATAATTCTTTAAGAGTTTTCTTTTAGTTGTGTATTGATGCAAAGTGGCAAAATCATTGTGTATACTTCTAGGCAACTAAAGGTGCATGAGCATAATTACCGCGATGTTAAATTAGTGGTCATGGTATTTGTCTTGAAAATTTGGTGTCATTATTTGTATAGAGTTCATGTAGACATGTTCACCAATCATAAGAGCATCCAATACGTGTTAACTTGAAGTGATCTAGACTTAAGGCAAAGGAGGTGATTGGAACTCCTTAAAGATTATGACATGAGTATGCACTATCATTCGAGCAAGGCTAATGTTGTGGTTGATTCTCTAAGTGGAGTCTCCACGGATAATATGACATATATTAACGATAGGAAGAAGGAATTGGCATAAGAAGTTCACCGATTGGCTCTATTGGGAGTTAGGCTAGATGAAGTTGAAAATGGAGGTCTGGTGGTTGTAGATAGTTCTAAGTCTTCCTTAACTAAGGATGACAAATGCAACAAGACCGTGACCCTACATTAGTACAGTTGAAAGATTTTGTGAAGAATGAAAAGGTGGAGGTTTTCTCCCATTATGGAGATGATCTCTTTAGGTATTAAGATAGGTTGCGTTCATAATATGGATGGCTTAAGAAACTTGATCTTGAATGACGCTCATAATCAATATTATATCATTCACCTCAGCTCTACAAAGATGTATAAAGATTTGAGAGAAGTGTATTGCTAGTGTGGTATAAAGAGGGATACTTCTAAGTTCATAATCGGTTGCCATAGTTATCTACAAGTCAAACCCGAACATAAAAGGCTAGGTTCCCTAGCCCGAGATATTAATATTCCTACTTGGAAATGGGAAGAAATCAAGATGGATTTTGTGGATGACTTACCAGAAACTAGAAAGCACTTTGATTAAATTTGTGTTATTGTTAATAGAATGACAAAGTTGGCTCACTTTCTACTAGTTAAGACGACTTATGGTGTAGAAGATTAGGCCAAGTTGTACATTCATGAGTTTGTTAGATTGTATGGAGTCCAATTGGCTATTTTCTTGGATCGTTCTACTCAGTTCACCTTGCACTTTTAGAGGTCTTTCCAAAGAGGCCTTAGTACTAAAGTCAAACTTAGCATGAGATTCACCCCCAAATGGATGGTCAAGCCAAAAGAACCATCCAAACTCTTGAGGATATGCTTAGATCTTGTATCTTGCAATTGAAGTGTCATTGGCATGAGCATGTTCCACTCATAGGTTTTTCTTAGAACAATAGCTATCACTTTAGCATCGAAATGGATCATTTTGAAGCTTTATATGCCAGACATTGTAGCTTCCAAGTTGGGTAGTTTGAAGTAGGTGAGATAGATTTGTTAGGTAATGATTTAGTTATGGTAGCTTTGGAGAAAGTGTGGATGATAACAGAATGGTTCAAAATGGCTCAAAGTTAGCAAAGGTCTTATGCGGACACTAGGAGGAGAGACCTTGAGTTTAAAGTTGACGATTTCGTGTATCTAAAGGTTTCACCAATGAAAGGTGTAATCCAATTTTTCAATAATGGCAAATTAAGGCCTAGATATGTAGGTCCTTATTGGATCTTGATGCATGTTGGTAAAGTTGTATACAAATTATAGTTACCTATGGAGATAAGCATGATTCATCTAGTCTTCTATGTTTCCCTGTTGAGAAAGTGTGTTGGAGACCCTAATTCCATTGTGCACTTAGAGGTGGTGAATGTTGAAGAGAATCTAACTTATGAGAAAGTTCTGGCGGAAATCTTTGATAGGCAACTGAAAAGGTTGAGAAATAAATATTGTGCATCCATCAAAGTCCTTTGGAGGAACCAACAAGTCTAAAGTACCACTTGGAAAGCCGAAGATGATATGAAGACTAGTTTCCTATATTTTCTATTCTAATCAAGCTTCAGGTACTAATACTTTTCCTACTTGAGAATCTCTCTATTCTTGCATGTCATTTGCATGTCATCTATGCATAAGTATGTAATTTTAAAGTTGTGTTATAAATGTTATTTGAAGTATGGTTTGAAAATGTTCATGATGTAAAATTTGCATTTTGCATATGATGCATTTATTCTATTCTGTACATCCTACATTAGCACATTCAGTGACGGATGTTTCCAAGGGGGAGACATTGTACTGCCCACATCTTGGGATGTGTAAAAGGGCCTATGAAATGAAATCTTGAATTTTTCCAAGTATCAGTGGATTTTACAAATGGGCCAACACGTGATAGGTGGTCCCACCAACAGTAACCTATGCTCGTGGAGTGATGGCCAGGCTTAGTGAAAATATGGATTTCTAAAGTTAGGGGTATGAGTTAGCAGACGGCTCGTACAATAGTCGATTTACCATATGTCTAGGTGTGTAATAAAATTCAGAGAAAGTTTATAGGAGTCCAAAATGTTTCTAGATGAAACCCCATTCTTACGACCTGTAAGATGGACCACGACCCATAATCGGAGTGTCGTGATCTTGTCCAATAAAATTATAAATAGGATAATTTTGTCTTCTCCTTATTTTCCAAGTCCAAGTTACATCGTTTAAGCCCCCAAAGGAGCCTAACCCAAATCTACCCCATTCCCACTCATTCAAAAATATTTTATGTCCCTTAATACTCTCAAGTTCTTCAAGCTTTCAAGAGAAGAGACCGAGCTAGGGTTTCAGGTTCTTCATATTCAAGTTAGATTTTCCTCCATTAAATCATATAGGTATGTGGATTTGATTGTGGAATCCTTTCATTCACTAGTTCAACCTTTCCTCTCCCTCATCCATTTTCAAGTTATGGGTATTAATGAGCATTTTTATTAACTATTTTATATGATAATCTTAGGAAGAGATTTATGATGTTTCCCCTTTGTACATTATTATGCATTGAAAAGCTATGTGAAATATATGGATTTTTTCTATTAGGGTTTGATGATACCTTAGCCAAGTCTTATTATGCTTTTGGCGGGCTATTTTGAATAATGTTCAAGTGATTCCATTTTACTCTTCTCATATTGTTTACTCTTGAATTTGATGGTTTTAAACTTATGTATAGGTACCAACCATAATTTGATTAAATATGTATGCCAACATTTTATATTCACGAAAACCTTATGGCATGTTATGCAAAATATGAATGATATAAATATTGAAAGGGGCTATTATGCACGCTATGATATAAGAGAATATTGTCAGACTTATGAAAGTTCTGAAGCCCTATTTTGAAATTATGAAGCTTTGGTTTTAATGAGCTACTATATAAAAATATTATCATATCATGATTCTTTTCATATTATGGCTATAAGTATGATTTGAATATTCCTTGGGATTGAGACCTAGCACTCAAAAGACCTTATAGCCAATGGATCCATATAGCTTGAGTTACATGATTGACTAAAAATGCTGGTATTCCCACACAACACACTGTTAATTAAAAACCCAAAAAGATAGTGTCCCTAAGGTTGTTAGCATAAGTAAAACAAAAAAATGCTGTTCTCATAAGGTATTTGTTAAGCACTTTCTAAATTAGGGGAGTCCCCATAAGGTGAGCATTTGGTTTACCTTCGCAGAGTATATAACTTCTAGTTTAGTATGGAGTGAACATCAGGATTCCAAGTAGTAGCTTGTTTGGTCTTATACGTTGATTATTGTCCATTCTAATCTATGTATGATATATATGTTATGTGACTTGATGATTCCTCCAAATTCATGTTTTTACCATGGCATTCATCATGACATATTGATCTTATATATGTTTATTAGGATTATACATATTCTGTTGTCATGCATATGGCCTAGACGTGACACGCTGACTTAAGAACCCAAAGAAACACAAAACAAGTCTCTTAGCATATCATACACACATACTTGATCACAGAAGCAATAAAATACAACAAAAGATAGTAGATAGGGACAAATAGGGATAAGGGACAATTCTCATATCATAAACACAAATAGTCAAGTGAGAGCCAAAGCTCCAAGCATAATACAAACATCTTTAACAACACCTCTACAACATACTTAGCGGGGGCCAAGACAAGCTACCAGTCTCACCCTCATAGTCAACATATACATAGAAGAAAAATAGTCTTAGAACATAGTTTGAAATCATAAGCATCTTCCTCGAAATAAAGGATAGAACAAAGAGCTTGAAAGATGTTGTACTAGCCAAGTGGAGGATGATGATCATGTGGGGCTCCAGTTCTAACATGGTGACATCATGTAGGCAAAGAGTATGCATTAGTACGTTTGAATGTACTAAGTATGTAGGATGCAATCCAACAAGTGATAAGCACCATAAACAAAATGCGTAACATAGGCAATGAATAAGCATATAGCAATATGACATGTATGAATGATATTTGGAGTAAAATAATATTTACATAGAACATAATACATGCGTAAGGAGAGACTATTGTTAGTGCATATCCAAGGCCTACCGCCCCCTAGAAGAAGCGAATGAGGTACAAACCCCTCAATAGGTTGATGAGGCACAACCCCCCCAACATGGTTGATGGAGTACAAACCCCCTAACATAGTTATCAAGGTACAAACCCCTCAATAAGTTTGCACAGGCCTACTTCCTCCTGAGTGAGGGAGCGAGGTACAAACCCCTCAACAAGGTTACCCAGGCCTACAACCCCCTGAGCGAGGCTTGGTCCATTCCCAACACTATAGAGATAATATCATATACACATATTTCTTTCATCATCATATAATCATTCAACACATAAGACAAGCATTTGATGTTCAGTTCCTCAAGAAACTCATAATTGGACATTTTATCTAACACTTGGTGGGTGTGTAGTGCTAGTGTAAAACCATGCAATTCAAGACTGTAATCATGCTAGAAAATCTAATGTAAAACCATCAATAGATACTTGGTAAAACCCTCAATCAACATACATTAAAATTCTTCATTAAATGCCACATTAGATCTTAGATTCATATAGCTCAAAACATAAAAAAATAACCATAATTTTATGAAACCCCAACATATTGTGCAGTGAAATTCATAATAAGACCCATGATCAAATCAACTTTAAATCATGCAAGTTTAAATAAAAGAGACCTTGGGTATCATGGGTGAAAGGAACCCATAAAATAAACCCATATATCTTAGCTTTGGAGAATAGCTTGATGAAGATTGGAGATGGATACTTGAAGCTTTAATGAGAACCTTAAAATGCAGATGAGTTTTGAGACTTGAAATTTTGAGATGAAATATTATCAAAGTGTTTGGGAGTGCATTTGGGAATGCCTTGAATGATATGAGGGTGAAATAAGGCTAAGTATAGACATTTTCACGCATGATAACACTTAAGCCAAAGACCCAAGAGCCTTGGACTGGATAATAAAAACAGGCACAAAATTGAACTGAGGCGCGCCCTTGGCGTATCACGCCAGGGGCACAAAAATCTCATTGAAAATTGTATTATTGTAATTTTCAAATTTTGCTATAGTTGCTCTTAAATTGGGGTTAGACCCATTTCCCACTCAATTTGACCCCCTGAAAAAGAATATGATATGGATTTTTGATATCATGCACAAATTTTGAGATATATGAAATTACGATTCTGGGCACTTCCAAGGTACATTTTCAAGCATTTTTTGGGGTCATTTCAATATCTCCCCCTTGGACCATTTGTCCCTAAATGACAAATAAACTTATATGAGAAGAGTAATCATGAAGAAGTCAGCCCCAACAAGAATACAACAACATACTTAAATCGCCATTTTTAAAATCTCAACATAAGTGTAAAATCTCCATGAACTTTATTAATGTAAACATAAATGCATGGAAATGACTTAGGGGCTAGAAAATGAGACAGGAAATCACACTGAAGACTTAAAATTAGTATCTTAGGCTTGAGTAGTATGGAAAAGATAGGGATATCGCTTTTGCATATCCAGTTTGGCCTCCTAAGTGGCACTTTCGACTTGATTTCTCCAAAGGACCTTGACGGAAGCAACATCCTTCCTCCTCAACCTTTTCACTTGCCTATAAAAGATCTCTACTAGAATCTCCTTATATGAAAAGTGGTCTTCAACTACCCCCATAACATCAAGAGATACAATGTCATTAGGATCACCCATACACTTCCTCAACATAGACACATGAAAGACCGCATGAACCAATTTCATTTCACTAGACAAGTCCAACTTGTAAGCCACCTTACCTATCGTCCTTATCACCCTATAGGGACCCACATATATACGGCTAAACTTACCTTCTTCAAAAACGAACAATACCCTTCATGAATGACACTTTCAAACAGACCCAATCACCTTCCTTAAACTCAAGCTCCCTCCTTCCTACATCGGCATAAGATTATTGGTGACTTTGGGATGTTCTCAACATTTCCCTAATCATCCTTACCTTCTTCATAGAATTCATAACAAGATCCAAACCAAACAAATCCATCTCTCCAACCTCAAACAACCCAACTGGGGATCTATAATGTCTACCATAGAGAACCTTAAAAGGAGCCATTCTAATGCTACAATGATAATTTTTGTTATATGCAAATTCAATCAGTGAAAGATGAACATACCAACTACCCTTGAGCTCCAATACACAAGCCTCGAAACATGTCCTCAAGTGTTTGTTAGCTCTTTAGGCTTGGCCATTTGTTTTAGGGTGGAAGGTCGTACTAAGCATTACATTGGTTTTCAAGACGTATTTGGAAGGACCTCCAAAAGTGTTATGTGAATTATGTCCCATGATCCAATATGATGCACAAATGAACCCCATGCATCTCACCAAGTCATGAATGTACAACCTAACATAATCTTCACCCCTATAAGTAGTATTAACCAATAGAAAGTAAGCCAATTTTGTCATCCTATCAACCACAACCCAAATGGAATCAAAACCCTTTCTAGTCTTGGGAAACCCAACCGCAAATTTCATATTAATCTTTTCCCACTTCCATGTAGGAATCTCCATGTCTTGGTTTAGGCCATCCAGCCTTTGACGTTTGGGTTTGACTTGTTGGCAACTATGGCAACTGGATAAAAATTTGGCAATGTCCTCTTCATGTCTCCCTACCAATACACCTCTCTCAAATCTCTATACATCTTAGTAGACCCTACGTGAATAGAGTAAGAAGAACCATGAGCCTCATCAAGAATCTTTTCCTTAAAGCCATCAATATAAGATACACACAACCTACCTTGGTACCTAAGGAACCATCTCGGCCTTGGGACAAACCTCCACCATACCATCTTTTACCAATACCTTCAATTCTAACAATGAGGGATCAAGATGTTTCTTAGCTTTCACCTCCTCAACAATAAAGATTTAGAACCATCAACGATAATAACACCACCATTATTACCCTCTTCCAATCTAACTCCCAATCTACCAACCGATGGACCTCCTTAGCCACCCCTATGGCACTATCAACAACATGAGCTAGGCTACCCATAGATATCCTACTCAAAGCATATGCCACCACATCAGCCTTAAAGGATTTGAGATAATGCACACTCATGTCATAGTGCATAAGTTGGCAATGGGGCTATGACCCCAATGCCCTTAGGCCAAAATAGAAAATTAAGGAAAAACTTGTATTGGTCCATGTCTGTTCTGAAACACAAACCTATCGCGAAGGACAAAATGACACTGATCCACACCACGAGGATGCACACTGGATAAGATAAATTAGCGAAAATTATTTTTCACTACGGGTCCTCTAAAATCTAGTTTATACCCAATTCTCACTTAATTTTCCCCCTGATAGAGAATATGAAGTCATATTTTTGATGTCACACATGAATTCTGTCATATATGAAAATTACGATTATGGTCATTTCCCAAGCACATTTTGAGGCATTTCAGTAGGGACCTAGGAAGAGCACCAATTGCCATCAATATTAAGTAACAACAAACATGGGATAGGGACAAATGGGAGATCATTATAGATACGCAAGTACAGCTTGAGTAATGCATCATAAATTATCAAACAATACCTCTAATCATGAGTAATATAGTGGCCAAGACATGTCTCAGGCTCACCCTCAAAATTAGATAACAAAAGTAATGATGTCTTAATAAAAGCAAGATAAGAAAATGGTTGTTGTCGCTTAAATTGAGGACTCACCACAAGAAAATATTCAAGCAAACATGTTCACGCTCCAATAGTAAAGTGGCCGCAGTCAAGTATACACCAAACCAAATGTTAGGGTTGAATCCACAGGGAATACGGGGCTTGACCAAGTTGATCCACTAGGAATCATTTAAAGCATTAATTACTATATTATCTAAAATGGGGGGAGGGGTTTGTGAATCAAAATGAAGAATAAAAATAAATACTACACTATTAATGCAAGAAGACAATCAAATTGAGGGACAACTTGGGAATTCTATTCCCTATGGTTTGTTGACTCAATTATCCTAGACAGCATAACGCTAATTAGGAATTTACATGTAGGACAGTAACTTAGGTTCTTCCAGACCTCTTGTGAAGTTGAAGATCTAATTTCACCATGGTGCTTGCTCGGCAACAATGGTGTGCCAACTAACCATCACCTATTTGTCCCTGTCAACCTCCCCTTGGTCAAGTTTGGTTGATTAGATGAGAACACATTAATGAAATCCTGTCATTCACTTCCTTTTCCTATTCGTAACTACCTTGGTCGGGATAGTGATAGTAGGAGGAGTTTGGTGTTTGCCACCACAAAACAACATTCAAAGTAAAGAGAAATAAACAATACATGCAAAAAATTCATCAAAGAAATGCACAAAGTCTAGGGAATTTTAAGTCAACTAATCATGGTTCCCAGAATCCCAAGTTCTGAGTGCTTAGCTACTCATGGCTAAGGCAACATCAACAACAATGAATGTAAAAGACATGGTTGAGAGTTTATCAAAAATAATGAAAAACAAAGACACCTTCAAGTTGAAAACCACAAGCTTGGATTAATGGAAGATGAGTACAATGTGATTTTCAATCCCCTAAAGTGGCTCTTTAAATTAAAAATTAAAATCTATACTAAACCCTAGAAAAATTCTAGAGAGAATATTCAAAGTGATGGAATCTGAAAATATATTCAAAGTCCTCTACTAAAACCCTAACCTTATCCATTTATACTATTTACAATAGTACCTTAAAAATTAAATGAAAAAATACAACTGGCATCTATTACAACTCGCTGATACGACTTGTAGGGTGGCGTATGAGTCATAATCGGGGTTTGTAGTTAGCACATGGCATTTTATACTTGACTACAATGACCTACTATTAGGAGTCGTTGCTTAGGCTTGGACTCACATGCTCTTTCGTAGTCTAGGCCTTCAGTTCTTGGTAAAAACTTTTGGCTCACCTTTCCTTGCTACGATCCCCACCTATACGAGTCATAATGAGACTTATGACTCATAGGGTGGCCTTATAGGGTGAACCTTCACATTGTAACTTCGTAATGTTGCTCATTATTCCTTGATATGAGGGCGCCTTATGACTCGTAGAATGGGCTACAACTCGTAGGGTGGCTCGTATGTCCTATACTTTAGCAAAATCTGCAATTTGCTCCCAAATTAATGCCAACCTATATTTTCTACAAGAATAACTCAAAAACACATAAAAATCATCAAAAGTTGCATCAAGGACTTGCAAAATCCCTTGTTTTAGGCATCAAATGTGTTGCATTTTGACAACACATCAGCAACTTCAACTTAGAACTATTTCTTATCCTCAATTGATGACTCAATCTAAGTAGACAATAAGAAACACATAGTAACTACTCTAATGGCATATACATAACTTAAGTTCAATTCAAATACCCAACTCTCATTTTCAAAACCTGATTGCAAAGACATCAAGCAAACCAAAACACAATGATGCATTCGGCAATCCAACTATGACAAATGAATGAGTCTCAATAATCCACAGTCACTCTATTAGTCATATGCAAATTGTGTAGTGCAAATGCCTTCACAGAAAAGAAGTCCCTCTATCTCACTCAAAATGCATTCAATGTTCAAGGATTGTGCAAGTATTATGACTCTCACAAATGAAATTCATGCATAATGACTAACACCATAGTCTTCCCCCTATACTCAAACTATGGACTATTGACAAATTGAATTCAGAACACTTTAGGACTTAATAGGCTTGTAACGTAGACTCTCGGGGCTTTAGTATGGTATTTTAGTCAAGTAGTGACCAAAGGTTATCATTGAAAAATGTTTTTCAACACTCTTACCTCCATAACCAAACTATTTTCATTATATCCTCCCTCATTTTTCTTTTTCAAGATCTTCCAGTTGCTTTCTTACCCTTTTTCAGTTGTGCCTCATTTTTGAACTTATTTTGCTATTCTTTTTAATCCAAGGCACTTTTCTTTTCTTTTTCTCTCACCCAACACATGATTCTTTTCTTCATTCTTTCTTTACTAGCTAACCATCTCATTTTCATTACTTTACCACAATAAAGGCCACCCTAAACTTAGGCTATGAGCCTATGGTGAAGTACACAATATTCATTCCTTAAACCAGGGCCACTTTTGGGTAGCCACCCTAAACTTAGGCTTTTTGGCACAATTAAGACTCATATGTTCAAGGTTACACCAGGGCCAATATCAAGGTATTTCACGAAATAAGGTTATTCTAACTAGGTTTTAACAAAGAAAATGTACATGTAAAGCTCAAACATTTGGAACAAAGTATTAAATATTATATTTTGTAGGTCATTTAGGAAAAAGTGGACTCAGTTAAAAGAACAATGGCCTAAGATCCTCTTTTAATGAACCACATCTCCAATACAATCTTAGAGTAATATGGCAAGTTCTGAGTCAGTACACAATGAAACAATATGACAAAATAGGCTCACACACACGAAATTGCATACAAAATCAATCATGGACTTGCAGATCATGCTTTAACCTTCAACTTGTTTTCTCTTTATCAGAACATTACCAAATAATCATATGCAAAATTGCACTTCCAAAACAATCTCAAAAATTTTGAGGGTGCCCAATTTTCGAAACATTCATAAAACCAATCAAGATTGTGCACATGCCAAAAGATAATAATCACTATGTATCTACAAATTATCTATACTACCGAAACATACCGGTCCAACAAAAACTAAAACATCCACAAAGAAAAAGAAACATGGCAAGAAAACCTTGGGATCAAAAATAGAGGATGTTATAGTCTCAAGGATAATTAGACATTACCCTAATCCATATCTTTCCACACCCCACTAAAAGAAGATACTTTGTCATCAAAGTAAACATATATATATATAAATATATCAAAAACAAAAGTTGAAAACCAAGCGCTCATATCATAATTAAAACTAGACATCCAAAATAAAATAGTTAAAGATATCCAAAACCAACATAAAAACATTTTCTAAAATAACAAAAAAGTATCCATAAGTAGCAATAACGATTGAAATAAAAAAGTGTAAAAAATAAGATGCTCAAGCACCAGCATCCATCTAGTCCTGGGGGTCCTGGGCTCCAGGGATCCAATCTCCACCTTGGTAGTATGGGTTGCATCTGTACTTGAGCTCCCAGCTACCTATGCTATTTGCTGTTGCTGGTTTCTCCGTATAGAAACCAAAGATCGTGACTCCTGCACCATAGCATCAATAATCTGCTCCTCCAGTGCTGCACCATCATCATCTCTCCTGGGTCTCTTCTGGCTTATGGTTGTATCATCACTCTCGAGTGGCCTCTTTCTGTGGGTATACGAGCGATCATCGAATAAATCAAACACATTATCTCCCACCGTGCCTCCTCTGGGGCTACTATTGAAGCCGCTAACATCTTTTATAGGTCAGACTTGAACTTGGCCAACTCATCCTTAACAGCACCCATGTCAATAGGCGGGGCATCCTCGAGTCTCTTCTAGACCCTATTCTCAAAGGCATTTACTCTAGCATCAAGTATTCTAAATCTCTAATCTATCATCTCACGAGCGTATGCCATTTCCCTCTCATTCAAGTCCTAGACTATCTGAGGAACCCAAAGTTTGAGTTTGCTTGTCATCCTACTAAGCTGGAGCTCCATCTTTGCTAACCTGCGCACCAATGCTTGAAAAGCTAAAGCAGACATAAGAGGAAAGTCTAAAGAGTCAAGCTGAGTAGTGGGAGGTGTTGGTAGAGGTGTATTAGAGGATAACATCGCCTATGTATCAACAACTTGAGGTGGCTCTAAAGCAACTAGAGTAGCACAGGTGGTGGCTGGTGTCAGCTCTTGAGGAAAAAGATCTGGAATAAGGGGAGAGGCAACTCGCTATAAACATGAAAAGATATTCAAAGTCCTCTACTAAACCGTAACATTAACTATTTATAAAAAAATCCTAAAAACTAAATGGAAAATATAGCTTGCAGCTATTATGTCTCATAGATACGACTTATAGGGTGACCTACGAGTGATAATCGGAGTCTCGTGGTCAGCACTTAGAATTTTGGAGTTGATTGTTATGACCTACTGTTATAAGTTATTTCCTTGTCTATGACTCGCATGCTCTTCTCATAGTCTAGGTCTTCAGTTTTTAGTCCAAACTTTTGGCTTACTATTCCTTGCTACAATCCCCACCTATACTAGTCATACTGAGACTTATGACTCATAGGGTGGCCTCGTAGGGCTGACCTTCACATTGCAACTTCTTAATTTTGCTCACCGTTTCTTGCTTCGAAGGCACCTTATGACTCATAGCTTGGGCTATGACACATAAGGTGGCACGTAAGTCCTGTACTTCAGCAAAATTTATAATTTTTTTCTCAAAATTATGTCAACCTATATTTTCTACAAGAAGAATAAAAAAATATATAAAAATTGTAAAAAGTCGTATTAAGGATTTGCAAAATCCCTTATTTTAGGCATCAAATGTGTTGTATTTTGACTGCATATCAAAACGTATTAGCTAAGAGGAGCTAGATGAATAGGAGCTCTATTCCCTACATGGTTTGACCATGTAGCCGAAAAAAGTATGCGTTATTATTTCAAATGTAGTAAGTATAAGGGGTGCAATACAACAAAAGAACATAAGCCATAATAGATAAGACACATAATCATATATAATAGAATTAAACTAAATATGGCATAAATGGTCAATGCCTTAGTCAAAACTTGCATGAAAGATCGATAAAATGTCATAACATATCATTTATATGTGGGAGGATACCATATCCAACATTCATGCAAGCTACTATATAGAATCCTGATGTTGCCTCCTCACTGGAAAAAGGAGATGTCTACTTTCCAAGGTAAGCCATACCCTACCTTGGTGGGTAACATAACCTAGTTGGATTCACTAGTAGAAGCCCATTTATGGAGAATAATACAAATCTTAGGTAGCACATAGTTATGAGACTAAGACTTTATATAAGGACCCCTTTGTTCGAGTTCCCACATTAAGCCTCTTTTGGTACTAAGTCTAGTCCCATAGAATACATAACATAATCATAAGTCTAATCATGACTTTAATAACTTGTAAAAATATAATATCATATTAGGAGTAGCTCATTAACATACTTAACCCCTTCATGTGAATATTTTCCATTCACAAGAGGGTGGAATATAGAATAAAAGGGCTTCATGGTCTTGCTTAACATTCAAAGAGTTCTTCATGAACACACAATACACTTAGGAGATCATAAATCCTCATAGTATACTTGTCTTACATAACTTGCAATACATCTTTCATCAACATAAGAAACCTTATCATGTAACCTTTGTCAAAATATGGTGGGTCTACGCATTTTAACTTAAAAATTATGAAATATAAGTGTATTAGACATGAATGAAGAAAACTATGATCATTTGAAAACTATTTAAACAACCCACCAATTTCATAGTAAAACGTCTAATTAGGTCATCATGAAAACCATCTTAAAACCCATAATTTCTAACACCTCCCGACATGACACAGAAAGATCCTATGAAGTATTTTTTAAATATCTTAAAATCTATGCATTATTTGAGAAATTCAACTTTTAACTTTTTTAGGAAGCAAAATCATATAGGTCAAGGCAGACCTTTGATTTTTAAGTCACCCATTTTGAAAAAAAAAATTCATATGAAATTGCAAAAATCAGAATAGTGGGTGACAAGTCTGTGTAATCCACTTTTTCCCTCATAGCACAAATGTAGCCTAGAATCATTTCTATGATAAAACAAGGGAAAAATTAAAATTAAATGCTAAATTGTACAGTAAGGAACCAGGGGCATGATGCGCTAGTGGTCCCCTATAGTTCATAAATTCCTAAACTATTATAAAAATTAGTGAGGATAGTTGGTACATAACCTAACACCTTTACATGCGTAAATACTTGAAAGTTATCCTATTTTGAGCCCTATATCTCTCTCTAAGCACTCTTAAGATCCTCCCATATTCTCTCTAAAAGTCCTCCATCAAGTTCTTCCAATTTCATGGGGATCAAGATTCCTCCATTGAACACAAAGTTTCCAAAAGGTTTCTCAAGCTTCTTCAACTCTTCTTCATTATAAAATCAAAGTTTAAATGTATGTGGGTTTCTTCATCCATGAGTTCTTCCACCCATGGAGTCCCAAAACCTAATTTACTAAATATTTCAAGTTTCAATGTTGATTTATTATGTGTTCTTTCTAATTATCCTATTAATCATGAGTTATGTCAAGATTCTTCCTCTATTATATGAAACTATATGAGTTGATTTTAAGGTTTTTATATTATAAAGTTATTTTATGAATATCAACGCTATGAAAGTTATGATACCATGAGTTATATGAGATTAATGATTTTATGAGATGTATTACATTTTTCTACATTTATGTTTGAAAGATGATATCTATGGTTATGATGGTTGCTTAAGAATGATATAAGTTTATGATTCTCATAACATAGATACATAGTCCTCTCGAGTTACATAATTTAAATCAATATGAATGATCTTACCCTATTATCATATCATATTTTATAAGGGAGTATTATCTCCAAAGATGAGGGTTCAACTCATAGTTATGAAAGTTAAAGTTAAGTCATTTTAAATCCATCAATTTGAAGTTAAAGATGGTGAAAGGACAAGTGCTCACCAAAAAAAAGAACCTGTGTATAAGGATAAGTCATAAGTTTATGAATATTTATATCCATCCAAATCTTTTCTAATTTATTTCGTGGGAATGACTTGGCACCGAATAAGGCATCATAGTGCTGTTTGGTATGGAAACCCAAGAAGCAACCCTTGGTCTCACTAACTATATTCCAACATAGGAACCCAAGTAGGCTTGGCTACTTGATCCATGTAAGGCATATTATTCATAAAAGATGCAATTGCAATATTTATGGAGTTCTACCTTGGCAAGTAGATTCCCCTTTTCCTATTGAAAAGAGTTCATTGGCCTTTTCCCAATAGAAGGATTTTGCTATATTCCAAGTAGTTTCTTGATTGGTCTTATATATAGGTTTTGGACTTATCCCACATAGTATGAAGTAAAGAGGTTATGTTTTATCTTTCATGCAAGGTTCATTAAAGCATTCTCATGCATGTCATATAAAGCTTATATTTTGTTGTATATGATTATGCATCTTATTTATGAACCTTATAATCTATTAGTGCATTGTATCCCTTATACTAGTACACTTAAAATACTAATACATAATTTTTCCTACATGATCTAACCATATATAGATCAGAGCTCCTATTCATCTCCTCATCATGGCTACCATAGTTCATGAATATCGTCGTTATAGTGAGTCCTCCATTCTGCAGACAATATCTAATTTCATTCTTGATTTTGTTAATACACTTTCATTTTACTCCATATTTTGAGGGTCAGCTAGGGACATGTCTTAGCCCCTACCCTACTCATTCTTTAGAGGTATTGTTGGATACTTATGCTATGTCCCTTTTATGTGATATTAATATTTTATAGAGACTCATCCTTTAGCCCTTATCCCCCAAGTGATGTTATTTGATGTTGTTGATGTTTATGAGAAGGAGTTGATCTTCCTAAGTCGCTACCTCCCTATAGCTTGAGTCAGACTTAACCTCTCTTTGGTCTTGCTTGTTATGTGATCATGCAAACCCCTTTCCCCTATCTATCCCTATAGGATGAGTCTAATGCCCCGCATTCCCTTAGTATTATTTGTCAATGCTTATTCTGTATTCCATAACTAAGGATGTCCATATGCTACACTAAGAGGCTTTTTGGGTTATCCTTAGGTTTACCATTCACCTTGTCAAAACTAGGCGATAGGCTACAGTCATGACATTCTTGATAACAAAGCATTAGATTTGTATGTGTTCCTTGGAAATCTAATACACCGCACCGAGTAGTCTTATTCATGGTGGGGAGAAGTGCCACTACTATGTATAGTAGGCTATGAGGCATTTAAGAAAATGTTTCATCATTAAGATTTAAGTCATGTTGTTTGAAGTACCTAAGGTTGTTCTCCTAACTAATAATCCTTGATGCTTCAAGATAATGCCGCCAAGGAGAGTGTCATGACCCAAGCCTATGGCCTAGAGGTGATGTGACAAATGAGAAACCCAAAAGGACCCCAAACAAGCCACTTAAGCATACGTATCATATCCTTGATTCAGAAGCATAAATAAACAACAATAAGTAACAAATAATTCTAGGGAAAAGGGGTCTTTGGGCTCACGCTATTGGTATGATGTAACGAAGAGGATTACCATAACTAACATAGCAAATAAAGTGTAAGGGGTGGATAAGTATCACTCATGCTAGGAGAAAAATTTGGGGCTTAAGACTTTGATCTCCACAACAACAACATACAACAAGTATAAAAGGGAATAAGGGACTAAGGGAGTCTTCAATAATATAATAACATAATAGGAGTCGAGCTCATAACATACAATCCATATCCATATCCAACAACACCTTTAATATGAATGGAACAGAAGCCAAGACATCTGTCGGGCTTACCCTTAAAAAATAAATGTTTATCAACAGAAAAGTCATAAATAGGCATAAAAGTAAATGGCTATTGTCCAAAAATTCGAGGACTCATCAAAAATGATCTTCAACGAAATCATCTAGTAATGTAGAGAAGGATAACTAGGAGCTTCGTTCCCTACCTGATTAGATCATGTAGACAAAGAGTATGCTTTAGTACTTAGAATGTACTTAGTATGTGGGGTGAAATTTCCGAAAGAACATAAGGCATAATTAAACAATATTCATAATCATAATTAACGAATACAAGCTCAATATGTCATGTATGGAAAATTCTTAATTAAACATGTATGAAGAATCATCAAATCATATGAGACCATATATATAGTTGGGAAGGGACCATAATCGAAATGTAAGACCAAGTGAGCTACTAAATAGAATCTCGATGTTCACTCCACACCAAAGAAGGAGTGTACTTTATCAAGGTAGACAAAACACTCACTTTATGGCATAATGATTTTGGGAAGTGCCCATATACCCCTTGCCTTATGGCATGGCCTTTTAGGTTGACGTTATTAATCATCTTTACCTTACGGCATTGCCTTTTTTGTGGATCCCCAAGCTCATATAGGGAATCAATAAAATGAACCTATGGGAGAATACCAAGTTTCCCTTAGTGCTAGGTCATAATACCACAGAATACTTGAAATATAGTCATTGTCTCAAAACATCATAATTTAGTTCTTGGGTAGGTCATAAGACATAGCTTGTAACATCAAATATAGGGCTATACATCATTCTTTATATTCATAACATGCTGATGAGATCATAACATACATGTTGGTCCTCATAATAGTCTTAACATTCACAACATATGTATTCTCGATAAGTTATTCATGATCATATAAGGATCTTGAAATGTGTTCTTAATCAAATCATTGTGGCTATATGCGCATAAATCTTAAAACCATGTATTTGAGGAGTAAATGACATGAGAGGAGTAAAATAAGATCACTTGAGCATTATTCAAATAACCCACTGAAAGTATAATGAGACTTGGCTAGGTATCATCAAACTCTCAATTATCTACATCAATTTCATATGACATTTCAATGCAATATAATATACAAATTTAAAATACCATAAATTTCTTCATAAATCGTTATATAGAAAAGTTCACAAAACATCCATTAAAATTCCATAACTTGAAGATAGATGAGGAAAAAGAATGCTTGTGCTTTGTGGATGAAAGGTCTCCATAAATCACAACTGACATATCATGGTGTGATTGCGGATTACAATATTGTGAAAAAATGGAGAGAAACTTGAAACCCTACCTTGCTATCCTCTCTTGAGGGCCTTGAAAAACTTAGGAGTATTTTGGGAGGGGATTATACATAGGAATATATCGAATGAATTGAAATGGGGTGGATTAGGATTTTATAGGGATGGAAAGGGATCTTTAGGGGCACAACATAACATGGCATAACCTTAGTAGTATAATAGAAAATGTCAAAATTGCCCTGTTTAAAAATCATTTGTATAAGACCAGTAGACCCCAATTACAGGTCGTGATCTAGTCTAAGGGTCTTGGATAAGAGGTTTCATCTGGTAACATTTTCAGTCCTTAGAAATTGTCTCTAATTCTCAATGCACGACAGACTTACGACTCGTAAGTCAATGTACAGTCCATCTGATATCTTGTATACCCAAATTCAGAAATCAACATTTTCACCAAGTCTGGCCATTATTCCATGAGCATAAGATATGGCTCGTGGGATGACATACGACCTAGAGTTCCCTTTGTAACACCTACTGAAACTTGGAAAATTTCCAATTTTCCTTTCTTCGGCTCTTTTATACCTCCCAACATGCGGGGGGTTACAATATCTCCCCCTTAGGAACATTTGTCCCCAATTGTTGTAAAGGTAACCTTTATGGTATAAATTAGATGCATCCCATGATAAAATAAAACATGTATATCATGAATATTTTTAAAATCATGCATTTAATAAAATTTACAACGCAACCTTAAATCTTATGGGCCTTCAACTACCTAGAATCGTAGGCAATCACCTTTGCATTTTTGAGCTAACACTCCACCTAACCCCACTCTCGAAGCATCATAATAAATAATAAAGTCAACATCTTCCTCCAGCAAATTCTAGACAAGAGCAGTAGTGAAAAATAATTTGATCTTTTTGAACCTCTAATCACACCCAACGGACCAATAGAAAACAAGATTTCTTTAAGAGAGTCTGGTTGGTAGGATATAAGAGTTGAAAAACCCTACCAAAAACAATGAACATAACAAGCTAAAGCTGTATAACTTTGAATCTCTGATGTCACACAAGCTACAACTCCTTTTTGATGGTTAAAACGATCACTGTCAAGTTGTATAACCTAATTGATTTTAGGGTCAATCCCGCAAGAAATATGAAAGACTTAGAGTAATTTCAAGCAATTCTAGTTAATTAACCTACTTATCTCCCCGAAAAGGGGGGTTGTAAAATTGCAGAAAGAAATCCTAAACTAATGTAAGTGTGTGAAATCAGTAAGAAGAGTAACTAGGGCATTATGTTCCCCATGATTCCCTAACTTGGTATTACCAGATAATCGTATTCTTTTCCAGTATGTAGCATGCATAATGGTAATTTATATTTATCAAACCCTTTGATCTAGGAGAGATATAAATTTCACTATGCGATTTAATCCAACCCGCTGTGTGACATTACTAACTCTTACTTATTGTTCCAGTACAACTTTCCCTTGATCTAATTTGGTTGATTAGACAAAAAACATCAATTGAATCCTTTTGATTAACCTCATTTCGTATTCATTACTACCTTGATCTAGTCACTATCACTAGGTGAGTTCTAATATTCACCACTATTAAAAAGAAATCAAAATGAAGAGAACTAATTAATACATGCTTGCACACTTTCAATGAATTACAGATCATCCAGTTTTACCTTGTTAGTTCTTCATGGTTCCCACAATCGTAGTTGTGGATTTAGCTAGTCATTATCATTGTAGATGCAAGAATAATGATATAGAATAGTATGATTAATCACTTAAAAGAATGAAATTAATAAAAAGAAATCCAAGCTCTTTAATGGAAATTATAAAATATGAATTAAGATCACAAAATATTATTTTGAAGTGTTTCTCAATGTATCTCACTTCTCTCTTACATTCCTTAATGCTTTTCTCGTGGTTCCCTCAATGTTCTCTACTTAAAAATAACCTTAAAAAGCCTACTTATTGTATTTAAAATACAAAACAAAAATCATAATAGGAGAACTTTATTTTGCAGGCACTACGAATCGTACTAAGTTCTACAGCTCGTAATTAGGGCTTCATGGACTTCATCTTTAATTTTTGGCTACACATTTACAAGACCTTCCAACGGGCTATATTCAGACTTACATTCCGTTTAGGGTTTCGTCTGATGACTTTTCAGCAACTTCTAACTTTATGATCCTCAGGGTACAAAACCTGATCTACTACTCATAATTCATTCGAAGGCTCATCTGCATATTTATAGGTTTAACTTTAGACAATCATCCCATCATTGGATTTTACTATAGAACCAATTCTATGGCTCATGGAAATTTCCCTGGCCGATAAAGGGTGTTCTCGAGAAGCAAAAACTTCAGCATCTACACAGTTAGCCCAAAATCATGTCAAATCCTTTAATCCTAAGAAAAACATAAAAACACATCAAACCTACTAACATTGCTTAGAGAACACACAATATTTAAGCATAAAAAATGTTCTATTTTGACTGTACACTTACACCTTCAACTTAGAATTATTTCTTGTTCTCAAGCGACGGACTGAATCTACATATGCAGTACAGTAACACAATGATCTCAATGTAATGGCATATATCATCTCAAACTTAAGCATAGATACCCATATAACTCATAAATGCATATCACAAAGCTATCGAACAAACCAATAAAGATCAATACATATGGTAGTGCAACTATACAAAGGAAAGTAACCATAAATAAGCTACAATGACTGATTAGTCTAGAATCAACAATGCAATGCAAGTGCCCTCAGAGTAAGAAGTCTCATATCCCACTTGTGATGATATTTTCATATTCCATGCTTGGGACTAAAAAAAATCACTCGGACACACAGAAGATATTCAGATACAATGTTAAATACCATATGTGTTCCCCTATATGCATGAGTATGACCTTCGACTACTTGGACTAGGATCACCAAATTACTTTCTTTCTTATAACATTGGCTCAGGGGCTTCGGTATGATATTTTGGGAACATAGTGACTAAAGTCCTCCTTGACACTGCATTATACTACATTTTTGCCCTACCTACAATATCATTTTTCAACTTATTTTTCCTTTCTCCTATTTCAAACTTTTTTGGGTGCCTTACTCTCGTTTTTAGATCTTTGCCTTAATTTCCTCATTAATATTATTTTTAGCTCATTGATTAGGGATCAACATATTTTTCTTACACCCAGAGCATATTTTTATCCATTTTTTCCATTGATCACTCGCTTCCACCCTGGTTTATGTCATTACCATTACACTAGCTACCCTCAACTTAAGCTTTTATCCCGAGTCGAGGAGCATAACATCCAATCTATGAACCCGGGCCACTTTTGGTAGCCACCCTCAACTTAAGCTTTTTGCTTTAGTTTAGGTGCATAATATTCAAGGAAGGACTAGGGCCAATTTTAGGATTTAACATTTAACAAGGCAAGGTAACTTAGGTTTTACAAAGAAAATGGTACATGCTAGGCTTAAACGTAGCGATCAAGGGATACACTACAAATTTTGTTGGTTATTTAGACCAAGTGGACTAATATAAACAATGGTCTAAGATCCTTTCCTAACCAGCTACCCTACAGTCTAAGTCAGAGTAAGAGAACAAGTTTTGAATTAAAAGACAACATAACAATATAGCAAAGAAAACTCACAAACACATGACACTGATTACACTATCATCATAGACTCTCAAATAAAGCTTTTCTTTATAATTAAACATCACTTATCCGAACAAGATTTCAAACAATTAAACATACATGGTTGCTATCAAGACTAACACACACAATTTCTGGTGGGTATCATAAAAACTAACATATACCATAGACTTCAGTACTACATACTACTAATACTGCCTACACATCCTAAACATGCTAGTTCAATTGAAAGTAAATATCTTCGGGGATAAAGAACATAAGCCATAGAACCCTTCAGATTCAAAATTTTGGATAGTTATAGGCCAAGGTTACTCAAACTTTACTAAGGCCTATAACTACCCAAACCCACATCAAAAAAATATTGCATTGCCCTCAATGCATAAAATATAATAATAAAGTACAGGAGTCAAAAGATAAACTTGGGTGCCTGAGTGTCAATCTCCCCATGGGTTGTCTTCCAAGAAGCCTCTGATTTATTATCGCGGCATGACTTGGACAACATGGTTACTAAGACATCACCAAGTACCCAAACTTCCATCTTCAAGTAATCTGGTCTCTTCATCAACTTACAGATATTAGAGAAAACTTTTCATCATTTAATTGAAACTTGAGTTGGCCAGCTTCCATATCCACTAAAGCTCGCCTAGTGGCTAGGAAGGGTCTTCCCAAGATGATTGGGACTTCAAAGTTGACTTTGCCTTCAAGGATCACAAATTTTGTGGGTAATATGAATTTCTCTACTTTGACAAGGACATCACATAGTATCCCCATAGGCTTCTTTATTGTTTAGTCAGCTATCAACAATTTCATGCTCGTAAGGGTAGCGGCTCACAATCCTAGCTTCTTGAAGACTACAATAGGCATCAAATTTATATTGACACCAAGATCACATAATGCCCTTGGAAACTTGACATCTCTAATGGTGAAGGGTATGGTAAATATGCCAGGATATTCTTGCTTCTACACCAATGACCTTGTATCAATCGCACTTCAATGTTGAAGATCTTGGGAGAGATCCTGGCTTATAGTCCACTTCTTCGCGACAAAGTTCTTCACGAACTTTGTATACCCTGACATCTTCCCCAATGCTTCAATGAGAAGAAATGTTGATGGAGAGTTGTTTAAGCATAGAGAGAAAGTGCTTGAATTTACCTTCCTCGTCATTATTTTTTATTCTTTGAGGGAAGAAAAGGGGTGGTCTAGGAATGGGTTTCAACTTTTATGGCGTCTTTGCAGCATCACCCACCCCATCCTTTGCATGAACATTTGCACTCTCTACATCTTTGCTCTCAACTATCTCCTCCCAAACATCACCATCATCAACTAGCACTAGAGGATCAATGGTTTTCTTGCCACCATTAATAATCACCACCATACATTGCCCTCATTCTTCGGGTTTTGAACTGTATTTCTTTGAAATGCACCTTTCTTGCACTAGTTCATTTGAATTGATATTTGACCAAACTATTGTTGAAGCAGCTTCATAGTAACAGAATGACTTGATTTTCTGGTTAATATAGGAAATATCAGACTTTATACCCTTCAATGTCTCATCTTGAGTGTTAGCCTTCCTCAACAAGTGATCAAACATCTCTTCAACTCTGGAGCTACAAGAGCTTAAATCTTGATTATGTGGTAGCACATATAGAGCACTCTTGAAGCTACCTTTATGTTCCTAATCAACATCTCTATCCCAACCTCTATTTTTGTCATACTAATTTTCTTGATTGTTTTCTCTAAAGGTGTTATCCTTGTTGTTGTTCAAACATTGATTTCCTTGATCTTAACACTAATATTCCTGAGAACTCCTCATTTGATCAGTAACAACGCAAGTATCCTTTTCATAGTAAGGCTTTTCATATATGGGTTTTTGTGAAGGATAATGAGCAACTGTATTAACATATTCTTAGATATTCTTCGTCAACAATTATACATTGGTACTAATCTGAGCAAGCTCTTGCATCATATCCATATTAATATTTGCTTGCATAAAATTAGTACTAACTGTGCATGAGCTCTTTGTTGATGACATATCCCTCTCTCCTCATGCATGATTCATCTTGATCAATATCTCTAGACTGTCAGCAATCATCAAAAATAGATGATCTAGAGATGTGCCACCTATGATGTATCAGCACTTGCTTTTTCGTTCTCACCCAGGGTCAATACAAGATCTCCACTAAGGCATCATGAATGATCATGTTGCTAGGAACACTCCTCAGAGAATTCCTCCCATGTGGTACTAATAGAATAACAAGGAAGTTGCTCAAAGTTGTTAATTTTGTCTTTCAACTTTAGCTTTTTTTATCTCGGGAAAAACCTCTCCAAAAAGGCCTTCTACTATTCAGCCTAGCTAGTCATTAAACTCTGTGGGAGCTTGGATAAAAATTGCATTGCATTGCTTATTTGATACAATGGGAAGATGTAGAGCCCAATGATATCTATAGATAGATTTCGGCTTTCCATCATACTCTTACAAACAAAGACAACATTATTTAGATGGTTATGTTGATCCTCTGATAGTAGGCCCAAGAACAACCCATAATCCTATAGCATTTGAAGTGACCCACTTGAAATAACGAACTTTGTGTCATCCGATAGTAACAGTAACACAATAGATCCAATGATATCTATTGCCATAGGATTAAGCTGATATTAATTCTACGTATGAGCTTCAGAGTTAACATCCTGTGGCTGTGGGCCAATATCCTTAAGCAAAGACGTAGGTTATTATCATTCTCATTCTAGTTCTTGTTCAGTATTGTATCAACTGCATTATTTGTAGCATTGTTCATGTTGTCCTAGGCCATTCTTATCAGCGTCCTTTAGATCTTAGGGTCAAAAAGAGTCCAGGGGATGCCTCAACTTCGAGTATTGTGCATACACTACACCTGCGCACTGAAATAAAATAAAAACAACAAAAATGTAAAATGAGATAAATAAGGTTTAATTCCCAAATTACTCAAATTAAACAAGTCAAGTTGCATTCCCCATCAACGGTTCCAAAATATTGATATCGCCTAAGCTATTCCTCCTTTCAGAAGGTTAAAGTGGTTGCAGTCAAGTTATATAATCTAACTGAGCTCAGGATAGATATAAATAGGGGATATGGTAAACTTAGAGTAATTTGAGTTGAGTAACCTACTTATCACACTAAGAAGGGGGGTTTGTAAACTTAAAACAAGTATGTGAAACTAGTAAGAAGAGTAACTAGGGTATTGTGTTTACCATGATTCCCGAACATGGTATTACCGTTAATCTCATTTTTTTCCAATATGTAGCTTGTAGAATGTTAAGTAAAGCTTACCAAACTCTTTGATCCAGGCGAGAGATAAATTTCACTACATAATTTGATCCTTCCCCTAAGTGTGACATTACTAACCCTTACCAATTATTCCAGTATAACCTCGCCTTGATCCATTTTTGTTGGTTAAATGAGAAACATAAATCGAATCTTGTTAACTAATATCTTTTCCTTTTCATTACTAAATTGATCTAGTCAGTGACATTACGTGAGTTCTAACATTGGGCACTGGATAAAAGCAATCAAAATAAAGAGAATTAATTAATACATACATGGACAATTCCCAAGAATTATGGATTATCTAATTTTACCTTATTAGTTCTTCATGGTTCCCAAAATCCTAGTTGCGGATTTAGCTACTCATTATCATTATAGATGCAAGAGTAATGATATAGAATAGCATAATTAAGCACTTAAAAGAATGAAATTAAGAACAAGAACAAGAAATCTATGCTCTTTAATGGTAATAACAAAATATGAATTAGGATCACAAAATGTAGTTTCCAAGTGTTTCTTAATCTATATCACTTCTCTCCTACGTTCCTAACTACTTTCGTTTCGTTCCCTTATTGTTCTCGACTGAAAATAACCTAAAAACCTATTTATAGTATTTAAAATACAAAAAAAAATCAAAATAGAAGAACAGGATTCGGCAAGCACTATGAGCATCTCTATGGGTCGTACTAAGTTTTGCGGCCCTTAGTCGGGGCTTTGTGGACTTTATCTTCAATTATGGGTTGCACTTAAATGAAATATTTCTATGGGCCATAGTATGACTTACGGCCCGCAAAGGATTTCGTTTGATGACTTTTTAGTACCTTCCCACTTTGTAATCATCAAGGTACAAAACCTTATCTACGACCCGTGTTTCATACTATGTCTCTTTAGCATGTTTGTAGATTCAACTTCAGAAAAAAAATCACCTCTTCACTGGATCTCACTACAAAACCAATGGCTTATGGAAACTTCCATGGCCCATAGAGTGTGTCGTAGCACGGCAAAAACTTTACCATAAGCATACTTAGCCCTAAATCATGCCAAATCCTGTAATCCTGAAAAAGAAACATAAAAACATATCAAACCCACTATCATCACTTTGAGAATATATAAATTTCTAAGTTTTAACCATCAAAAATGTTGAATTTTGACAGTATGTCGATCTCTGGAGCTAAGGTTTGTCAACTTGGATGCCCTCCTTAGATACCACATGGCCTAAGAATGCCATGGAACTCAACCAAAATTCACACTTGTAGAATTTAGCATAATGCTTCTCCTACCTAAGCCTTTGGAGCATAATCCTTAGTCTTTGAATAAATCAAGAAGTCATCAATGAAGACTATCACAAAATAATCCAAATACGAGCAGAACAACTTATTCATCACCTCCATGAATACTGCAAGGGCATTAGTCAAATCAAAGGACATGATAATAAACTTACCATATCTAGGATAATCATGGCCATCCAAGTATCAAGATCCCAAAAAGATACAAGACAGGATCGGTACACCCGATCCACTACTAAAGGCTCACCTACTAGGTCAAACCATGAACAGGAAGAGGCATACAATCACATAGAAAGTCAAAACTGAATGAGAAATATATAGATATATATGAATAATTAGAGCCATGATCAAATAAGACAGATGTAGGGTGATATAAAATTGGAACAATATCTTTGATAATAACATCAAAAGCTTCAGCCTTTAGTTTACGTGGGAAAGCATAACACATACGTCCTCGTCCTCCACTGGTAGAAGCTACTGCCCTACCACTACAATATGTAGGGCATCTCCTTCTCTTCTGCCTTCAATGCATCTACCTCTATCATAATAACCTCTACCCTAACCCCTAGTTTGTAGGACGTACCTCAAACTAATTGTACTGGATCTTTGACCGATATTATTAAATAAGAGGGGTGGGGCCCAATATGAGTGTGCATGGGCCAATATCAAATAAGATATCTAGATAGATGTTGCCCAAGTTACACCATCTTTGTAGGGGATAAAGTGGTTATTGTCAAGTAATAGAACCTAACAAAGTTTAGGGATGAACCCACAAGGCATACATAGCCTCAAGAGAATTCACCATTTTGTAATTTGAATGGTTAACCATCTTATTTTCCCAAAAAAGAGGGTTTTGTAATAGTGTGAGAAATATAACTATATAACTATCACAAGAGAGAAGTCAATACGAAGAGAAACTATGGTATTGTGTTCCCCATAATTCCCCAATTCAACATCATCGGATAACCTAATTCTTTTCTAGTGTATATCATGCAAGACAATACTTTGTTCACCAAGCCCTTTGGTAAAAGGTGAAAGTGTCACACCCCAAGTTGTCGTTAGGGCAGACTGGCACCCGCTATCGATAGGTCTCGGGAGAACCAAACTATATCTATGCGCTTCGTATATACATTATGTAGAATTTCTATGTTTTGCATACTTCTAAGAAGATAATGATATTAACAAGCTAAAAAGAGATGCATATAGCTAGGTTGTTGGGGCCACGGTGTCTAAGTACCAGATGTGACCACACTTTAATTTTACAAAGTGTACAAAGCCTCTAGCAAGAAAATATATCTGCAAATATTCGGGAAAGGCCCCGTCTAAATTATAATATGAATATATAAGAACTAAATACACACAAAGCTCCGAAGCAACCTGGAGCTTGGTAATAACAGCTTAATGTTCTGTACTCTACTCGGGAGATCTACTAGCACTTGCACCTGCAGCATGAAATATAGGTCCCCCGAAAGGGACTCAGTACGAGATAATGTACCGAATATGTAAGGCAAAATAATGTTGTACTTAAAATATAACTCAAATTAAACTGTGCACTGATAGCGAATAAGAGACCATTTTTAATTATACTTTGGGATCAAGTATTTTATGTTCTTTATATTACTTTACCTTTACTTTATAATCCGTGCACATCATGTACTATAAATGACCAGCTGATTAGTGGTAAACTGTATCGGGATTGTCCCTGGCTAGGTTCTTCCTTAACCCCTCGGGCTACCACCCGTGATAAGATTTTCCCTGGCTAGGTGATTCTTCCA
>JAOTQJ010154370.1:0-74556 GCA_025642045.1 Solanum sejunctum | reverse complement strand
GCTACATCCTCGGCCTATTTTGAAAAGTAATTCGTCCCCACCAAGATGTACAAATGGCCACCAGAAGATTTTGGTAGTGGTCCAACCACATCTAGTCCCCAAGTATCAAATGGCTAAGATACAACTGTTAGATGTAGTACATCAGGGATTGGTGTACAAAATTCGCATGAGTTTGACATGCCTAACATGTTCGACCATAATACAAACAATCTTTCACCATTGTTGGCCAATCATGATTTGACCAATTGCGATTTGTGACCACTAGTGATTTGTGCTTGGTTGGGCAAAGTCAATGTTGAAGCCAAAGTAGCTAAGGCATCAGCCTTCCTATTTTCTTTTCTTGGAATATATTGAAGAGTCACATCTCCAAGCCATCTAATCAACTTCTGTGCATAATTATGATAGGAATGCAACTCCGACTTCTTGACTTCATAGTTTCCCAGTAATTGATTAATCACCAATTCAGAGTCCCCAAAAATATGCAATTGCAATTGCAATTACTTCATGTCGACCGTCTTTTCAAGCCAAGTATCAATGCTTGATATTCTGTAATTATTGTTGCAACATTGCATCAACGTGAAGGAATACGGCAAGATCTCCTCTTGTGGAGTGACGAATATCAACCCAACACTAGTTGCTTCGCGATGTGATTTACTACCAAAATACATTTTCCACGGTGGCAGAATATCAACGACCATTGCATCTTCATCTGGTAATTCATCACTTAGCTCCCAATCATCAGGTATTAGATGGTCTTCTAAGAAGTCCGCCAATGTTTTCCCATTCCCAGGATTCTAAGGAATGTATACAATCACAAACTATTGAAATTGGAGGTACTATCTTGCCATTCGATCATTGAGGACAGGTTTTGACATCATAAATTTAATGGGATTTGCTTTAGAAATAGTATGGACGATGTGAGTTTGAAAGTAGCATTTCATCTTCTGAATTGAGAAGACTAGGGCCAAACATAACTTTTCGATCAGCGAGTACTTCAACTCATTTGGCATCATTATCCTGCTCGAGTAGTAAAGAGCATTTTCCTTCCGTTCATCATTCTCTAGGCTAGAAGTGCCCCACTTATCTTTCTTGAGCTGATTTGTATAGTATCAATGGTGTTCTAGGAACAGGAGCTACTAAAATTGGCGGTCTTGTCATGTAAGACTTAATGCTCTTGAAGGTAGTGTTGCAAGCTTTGTCCCACTTAAAATGGGTTCCCTTTTTCATGAGGCGACTGAATAGTTGGCACTTTCATGCTAGATTTGATATGAATCTCCTGAGATATGCTAGCTTCCCGTGAAGGCTCTTCAATTCATAGATGTTTCTTGGCTAGACCATCTTCACAATCGCATCTATTTTGACTTAATCAATTTCTATACCCCGATGTCGTATGATGAAGCCAAGGAATTTTCTTGAGGTAACTCTAAATCCATATTTTGAAGGGTTCATCCTAAGTTAATGGCTTCGTAGTAGATCAAACACCATTCTTAAGTCATGCAAATGATCATCCTTTTTTTCTTTACTTCACCACCAAATCATCAACGTACCATTCAACATTTTTTTGAAGAATGTTATCGAAGAAGTTTTGCATAGCTCTTTGGTAAGTCGTTCCAGCATTTTTCAAGCCAAACAACATCACTTTGTAGTAGTAAATACCCTTAGGTATGTGAAATGCGGTAAGCTCCTCATCCTTTAGCGACATGTGGATTTGATTATAGCCAAATGAACTATCCATAAAAAACATTGCCTCATACCTGGTAATGGAATCAATCACAAGCTCTGGGATAGGCAGTGGAAATTCAACTTTGGGACACGCATTATTGAGATCCCTAAAGTGGACACAAACTCAGATTTGTCCATTTTTCTTCCTTACATGGATGATACTTGAGACCCATATGGGATACTTAACTTCACGGATGAAGCTAGCTTTAATAAGCTTGTTAACTTCAGCTTCAATTACGGGAACTAGTTCAGGCATAAAGCATCATTGAGCTTGCTTGATAGGACGTGCACCCTTTTTGATAGCAAGATGATGGACGACTACCTTTGGATCTAATCCAGGCATTTCTTTGTAACTCCAGGGAATACGTCTTTGTATTCTTTAAGTAAGTCAACGTAGGACTTCTCTTAATCACCATCAAGTAAAGCATTCACGAAGTTGGGTCTTGGAACTTCATCAGTGGCAAGGTTGGCTTCTTTCAGCGCATCAATCGTTGCTTTCACCCTTTCTTTGAGTTCAGGTGGCGCATCCTAAGTGTCTTCATCTTCTTAAGGTCCGCTATTATTAAAAGATATATGGTAACACCATGATGCATCCTCCAAGTCTTCATTAACAATCATCAAGATGATCTTCCTGGTCTAAAATATATGGTAGTTTGTACTCCATAACCATATGTTCATAATGTAGCATCCATTCATCATTTCCCAAAGCCCTGTCCAGCCTGCTGCATATCCTGTTTGATCCCAATTGTCTATTAGTCCAGTTATAATAATCTCCCTTCCACAGCACCTCATTCATGACAAATCATGTATACAGTCAGCAAAATACTTGACTTCTGTATTTGTTACTGTTGCGCCATTCAGCCTATCTTGATTTTGTAGGAGAGCATTGAAGTCTCCCCATAGAATCCAAGGTTTATTTCATTGAGTTGCCACCATTCTTAACTCATCCCATAAGGTTTTCCGCAATTCTATTGTGTTATACCCATATACCACTGTCATACAACAATCAATCTTCTTATTGCTGCTAGTTATTGCAATGCATGAATTGAGCTCCTTGGGCAAGTTCCTTCACTTGATACACATTTTCACCCCATAGTAGCGAGATTCTCCCATGCATAGCCTTGTTGTAGTTATGTAACAGCTTCCAATCAGGTGTTATTATTTGAGTTATAGCATCAGCCTTATTCATCTTAACTCTAGTTTCTACCAAACCTACTAGCTTTATGTTATTTTCTTTTATATATCTACCCAATTCCTTTTGCTTGTACCTTTTATTTATTCCACTTATATTCCATACTAACCAAGACATCTTTCCATTAATAGGAGGTGCCACCTCCTTCATCTGGAAGTCTTGAGGTTACAGCATCTATAGGTTGAAGGACTGGAAAATCATTTTTCATTGTCAACGAGATTGCTTGTGCCTTCATGGGACTGCCACTTGGAACGCTGTTGTTTCCCTTTTCTGTCTGATTTCTTCTAGCCATCACTGGTGTAAACACCTCTTCTTCCTATTGTATCTCTTTTTGTTTGGTATTCGTATCACCTTGCTACGTTGGCTTTGAGTCATTTTCCTTTGCCTTCTTATGAGCCTTATCTTTAGGCATCCATGTAGGAACCACTCTTAGTTGTTTTTGCTTAATATGATCCTCTTTTGGCTTAGCTTGCACCTTCTGCTTTGCTGCCTTCTTGTGACAATTATGTCCCACCATCATACACTCTTCACAATATCAGGTTTCCAGTCAAACATCACCCCTTGTTGAAATGACTGCCCATTGGCATCCATCACTGTGATTTCTGATGGTATTGGCTTTGTGACATCCACTTCTATGAGCATTCTAGCACAGGATATTGTTGTTTGCTTAGTTGTGCATTCATCAGCAAATATAGGGATCCCTAAAGCACTAGCAATTCTATTCAATGAATCACACCCCCAACAATTTAGTGGTAGTTTCAGAAGAGTTACCCATAGGGGAAACTCAGTAAGAAACTCTGTTTTGAAATCCAAATTAGGTGTCCATTCCTTCAGGATTATAGGCCTGTTACTGATGCTGTATGGTCCTACAAACAGTACCTCCCTCATGTCTGATTCAGATTGGAATTTGACCATGTAATATCCCTCATCATGATAGAATAGATCAGGCTTTGCCACATTTGCCCATGTCTGTGTGAAAAATCGTTTCATGTAATTGTACCCCGGCATTTCCCCGATCACATACAGTACTAAGGAATTTTTCCATTTCTCTTCTTCTTTCTCCTGTTCCTTTTTCTCCAGTTTAACAACCTGGCTGCCATTGACAATTTCAGGTGTTATATAGTTTAGCGACATTCCATTGCTAGCAACCCTATTACCTGCAAACAAGCTGGCCCAGTGGTTATTCTCCTTCCGTTCTTCGTTGTTTGAGTGTATTTCATTTTCATTGTCCTTCAAAACTCTTCCCTGAACTCGATTTGCATTTTCCAATGGCATAGTATCCAATGTCTTTGCCATAGTAACCTCTGGTATTTTCTCTGCTGCAACCATTATATCTGGTGTCGATGTTCCCTGATTAATCACCGGGATCCAATTGGCGATCCGCTGCAGCCGTTGCGATGTACCGATGTTCTCATTTGTTCTCTGATCCATACTTTTCTTGCTTCTGAGAGTTCTCCGCCTGTTCATAAAGTTCCGATATCAGTGGGTCTGTTTCCTTCGTGCTTACTGAGCTTCCAAATGCCAGTACCGCCTCCTTTTTTGCTCTTCCTCGTCGTCTCTTCCCTGCCGTACTCACCCCGGCGCACGTTAGCAGAACCTATGCCGAGAGCATTTCAGAGAGTTATTTGTTTTATCCAAAACTTAAATATGAACTTATTCTTTCAAGCATTATAAGAAGTTCTTTTTTATATTCAACATTTTTCTTTTTTATTTGCATATGAGTAAATTGTAGTGTAAAATAATCGAAGAAAATGACTGAAAATGACTTTCTTTTAAGATAAGAAAGTGTGTTTTATATAACGAGTAAAATGTTAAGTTGTATATGCTAGATAACTAAAATTTAAATAAATAACAACACATTGAACTATAAAAATCTAAGTAACAAAAACTGAACTGAACATTCTATATATTAAATAAAAAGAAAGAAAACTCAATTACTTATAATGTGTAGTTCAAAATTTTAAATTGATGAGATGTGAATATAAAATAAAATTTTAAAATTTGAAATTCATGACAAGCAAGATAATCATGTCATTCACTGTATGGATTTGGATAAAAAAGGGGAGGTGCAGGAGGAGGAAAGGGGGGAGGGAATTACATTTTATTGAGAAGGAGAGGGGGGGATTATATTTTATTGAGAAATAATCCGGCAGTTGAACTTTTATGAGCAATTTAAAATGATTAGAAATAATATTATAATGTTATCTATCGCATGGATACATATATCAATTTTTTCTTATTTAAGGAAAAAAGATTATTTCCTCCATCTCGTATTATTTGAATTTTCTAGGTTTTTTTTAATGTTTAAAATATTTGAATTGTTCAAAGTTCAAGGTTCAAGGTAAATGTTTTAAATTTTTTTTATATTTGTCCTTTTATTTATTAAACTTTTATATTTTTTAGGATATAAATTACACTATATATTTATAATTTTATAAAGGGTAATAGTAAAAAGTATAGTATAAATTTTGTCATTAAATATTTTTCTTAATATATGTGTATTACTTCATAAATTTAATTATTTTGAGACGAAGAGAATAGTATCCTAGAAAATATCGCCACAAATCAGTTTGTTTCTTTCCGCTGCTCGCCAACTGTTAAAATGCGTGAAAAATATGACATCAAAAAAGCAAAAAGCAAAAGGGAAAATTAGGAATTTAACATACTAGGGCTTGAATTCCCTTTCGGATTTTGACAAAAGCCCTAAAATACAATATGTGTGGTGGTACAACAATTTAAAAGTGTCAAATAGATAGATTGGATTGGATTGGGATGATTGAATATGGATCGAGCAGAAATAAATTGGATCATAACTCATCCATATAAAATATAAATAAATATAATTTGAGTAAAAATGATTCCAACTTACTCTAGTCTCTTAAAGCCAAAGAAAATTAAATCATAGCTTGAATATTAATGCTCAACCCCTATCACTTCAAACCTACTCCTAAATAATTATTTTTGAAAAAATTATGTTTTCATGAAAACAATTTTTAAATTTTTTTCTACTTCAATATCCTATCACCCACCCACTTTCACCTTACCCTCAACCCTCGTCTAAATTTTCTCTATTTCAATACCAAAATTTAGATTTAAATTTTTTAAAAAATATTTTTTTCAATCAAAAATTAAAGAAAATTCACCCCACCTCCCCATTTCCATTCTACCCACCCACATTTCCACCTTACCCCCCATAAGGGTATCCAAAAATCGAATCGACCAATAAATCAGACAAAAAAAATATTATTGGCTTATTATTATCGGGCTATTAGGTTAATGGAGTTTTAATGATTTTAAAAAAAAATTATCAGATTATCGGTTCAATTTGATTTTTAATATATTAGGGTATTGGGTAAATCGATAATTCATTAAGACTAAAATAATTTACTACTTTATCGTTTCACAAATATTAAATATTACTCCCTTTGTCTCATTTATGTGGTACTCTTTGACTTGGCACAATGTTTAAGAAAAAAGAAAAACTTTTAAAATTTGTGATCTAAAATCACTTTTAGATATTTATGTGACTAAGAATCACTTCATTAAAGGTAAAAAAAGAATTTTAAAGGCAAATTATTTCTAATTAGAATAAGGTGATATTCTTTTAGGGACGAACCAAAAAGAAAAGTGTGTCGCATAAAATAAGATAGAGGGAGTAATAATTTAACATCACTTGATACTAAATTGTTACTCGTAAGACATGTAATTGCTTGGTTGCTAATATATAACTCTTATGTTGAAAATTAATTAGAATATGAGGTAAAATATTGAGTATTATTAAGTTTAGGTGCTCAATTAATTTCTTTGTATATCTGATCTCATATTGTAATTTACTTTCCAACAAGAGAATTATATATCGGAAATCAAGCAAATACATGACTTGTTGATTTAATTTGTTATTGATTTAGCATATTTAAAAATTAAAAATTGATAAATCAAATCCATAATAATCGAATTGAATCGACCGATGCACACCTCTAACCCCCAACCCCAGTCCCTTATCCTTGCGCCCAGCCCAAAATTTTTTTAAGAAAAAAAATTCAAGCACAAAAAAACTTTTTCTAGTATAATTAATTTTTTTTTATTATAAATAGAGATCTATAAATCTATATAAATACTCATATTTTATTTATTTTAATCATATTTTTATGAGCTTTTAAAATACATCAACTTATATTTATCCAGAAAATACAAGGGATTCATTAAAATAAATATCCATTAAATGACTCACTGAAATTGTCACATCTACAAAAACTCAACAATATCTCCCTAAACCGTCGAAGTTACAGCCGACGAAGAAGGGGTTTAAGGGAGTCTGGTTCGACGGAACCATACTCAGTGTCTCCTCCTCTGCTTCGAAGAAGAAGAAAGTGTTGGCTGAGTACCGGAGCATACTTGCTGATGAAAATGGGTCCAAGCCTTTGAGGGAGTTTGTGAATGCTTCTTTTGTTTGACCGGTGCCTCCGCTTGAAATTGTTGATATTTTTCAGTTACAAGACGTCGTTGATGCATCTTACAAGGACGGTTGTTGGACTGGTGTTATTACTAGGATTCTTGACGATTCTAGGTACCAGGTGACTTTTAGTAATCCGCCGGACGTGCTTGAGTTTGGGATTTCTGAGTTGAGGCTTCCCAAACAATGGGTCAAAGGGAATTGGATCTTACCCGGGAAGCAGGTATTATCCTTTCTTATCCGTCTCTTTGGTTTGTCTATTTTTCACTATTTTCTTATACTAGTGTTCAGCAATTGGAAGTATGGGTGGGGTAGAAAAATGGGTTATTTTGGTAACATTTTTGTTTTAAGCAGTTGATGTTATTTTCCATTTATGTACAGAAATATGTTTCACATTTGAAGGTTACCAAACATTGTAAAGTGATGTAATATAGGAATATACATTTTCTGTTTTTATCATACCAAATATTAAAGTTAGCCAAACACACTGTGTTTCATCTACGTTGCTGTATTATTTTCGTTTCTACTTAAAGCTCTTAGCTTTGATTGTACGTCTAAGGTTGTTATCGGCTTGAATTCTCGAGTTTCTATAATTGTCCTCTTATCTTGTCATGTCTAATTGTCGAATTGTCGAAAGAGAACAGACTCATTGATGTTTAGTGTGGGAAAGAATGTGGAAGTATCCTTTGATAGAGATGATCGCCGTGATGCTTGGTTTCCCTCCAAAGTCCTTGAACATTGTGAAAATGGCTCTTTTTTGGTGGAGAGGTATCAGACAGTCGACAATAAGGCATCTATTGACAAAGTAACAGTTGCTTCCTTCCATATCCGACCTTTACCACCACATATCAAAAGGAAGAAATTCAACTTGCTGGAAAAAGTGGATGCATTTTATGATCTTGCCTAGTGGAGTGGTGTCATCACTAGAGAGCTTGCTGATAATAGGTATGTTGTCCTTTTTACACACACAAACATGGAGAAGGAGTTGAACGACGCTGATTTGAGACCTCGTATGGATTGGAAAGATGGGCAATGGTTTACAACCTCTCGGGTATGGTCCATTTGAATTTCAGATCTTGTACTTTTATGGAATCAGACTAATAATTTGTGTCTTTCTTTCCTGGTGGTCATAATGGTGGTTGTGGTTATATAAAAATAACATAAAAATAAAATGGTGGAAATGCTTTTATTGTTGGCCTTGTATAATCCATCTGCTGCTGTAAGTTGTAAATACCAAAGCACCAGTTTTAGTTTGCAGCGGCCTCCCTCTCTTCCCCAACTAACAAACCACACCAATGCAGGTGATATGTGTTCATTTAAGTTGACACATGAAAGCGGTCCATGCATCTGTATTTGACGGATGACACTCGGAGGAGATATTCTTCATTCCTAAGTTGTGAAAGGTTAATTCTTTGTTTGTTGCTACACTGGGAGTTGGCATCGTACCTATCAAGCTTTTCACAGTATCAGATTGTGGGCATCCAAGTTGCATGACTTTGAGCTAGATATACACATTAACATAAATTTTCCTCTGAAAAAGTATATGTATAACAAAAGACAAATGATGATCTTCTCGTACTGTCACTGGGTATTCCTCTAAATCTACTTACATGTTATCATTTGCTTTGTAAGTTATGTCTTTTCCTTGCCTAATTCTTTCTTGAGTTATTTGACTTTCTTAATTGTGTATCTGATTGTGAATATCGCATGAGCTAAGAAGTGTTTATGGGGTACATTGTAAGCAAAGTACTTGGTATCAACTAAGTTAAATAGTTAGAAATGAGGTTTGTGTTAACTTTCTGATTCCAGATCTCTGACCGACGTTGATTGTCTGGTCAAAGCTGAAATAGAGTGTTGTTTGAACTGCCCTTCTGTTTTATCTTCTTCACTATTGCGAAAGCTTATCCAAATTTACTTTCAGGACATTCCAATTCCTTCAGATTGTCAAACTAATGGAAGCAATAACTGCATTGACACTAGTATCTCAAAAAAGGATATTCCACTTGGCAGATCTTATGAATGAGCTCTGAGGAAAGAACAACCCTGAAAGTTATTTGCCTCCCCAGCATGTCCATTTCTGTCAAACAGGAGCATGAGTGTCCAAGAAAGACAATTGATAATCCAGAATACTTACTGTATATAATCATGATTCTGAAACCATCTCCCTTGATATGCTTCAATCATCTAGCAGATAAAATACCACCTGGCAGCAATATTTCCCAGCCAATGCTGGCCGTAAATCCTCCTTTATCTCTGCTGAACCATGCATGAGCAGCACTCTAATAGGCCTGCTGCTAGTGACGAAGTGCATGTTTCTCATACTCACAGGGTCATCTGATCATTGAGTACCCATGGCCCAGATGACTTTCAGTGGTGTCGTACGATCAACAATATTATTCCACCCTGGCTTATGATCCCAACCGCAACCCAAATAACCACTCTTTTTCTCCCCTCAAGCTGCAATGGAGATTGAATTTTTAGCCAACGTCCAAACGAAAGTAATCTCAGAAAGTCACGTATAATTATGTGAATCATATATGCAAATTACATCACATGTAGCGACAGTAATATACCCAAGTTATTTTATTCGAATAAAATGTTGTGAGAATAAAAAGAAATGATAATAAATTGGTAAACTACAAAGCAAAGTGGAATAATAGATAAGAAAAAAATATCAAAGAAAATAGAATTGTGAAATTACTAAATACTACTACTAATGGATTTATTTATGTGCACCTTGTTAGTATCAAAATTTAACAGAGGTTGCCATGAGGATTGCTGTTATAACTCAATTTGTTCTTTGTTAAATTTAAGTTTCAAATTACAGTAATTACCAATTTGGTAAGACATATACATATGTACAGAATCAGAAAGTTCACAATCCCAAAAGAAAGATGACTGGACCAATACAATGCCACCAAACATCCAAAGATAGGAGGAATTCACCATCTAGGATAATATAAATCTTCCCTATTATTTACTTACATCCATATAGTTTGTACTAACTTTACGAGAGCTTTAATCAAAGATCAGATGTGATAACTTTTACGTTGCTAATTTATATGCCATACATATATATGATGATAGTTTAAACTTGCACCACAACTTAAGTTATCCCAAAATTGACCAACACGTCCTCAAGCATCAGGAAATACCCAAAATAAATGTGTCCGGTATCCATGCACTCCCCATATATAAATAAATATAATAATTCTTAACAAATTGATGGTTATCAATTATGATGGAGTTTTGAACACCCCTATCGTAACTCTTTGTCAGAAAGTGATACAATCAAATTAGTTGAAGACCTGCTTGAGATGACTGTGGATCCAAAATCAACTAAGTTACCTATGACCTAAAATCATATATATGCCTCCATACCTATTTAGTTTTTTTTAAAAAAAATCAACCAAAGGCTTGTCAGCCTAAACTTGAACAGTCCAATATAATAATAAAAGTGAAAAATAAAGTCTAAAATAGTAGGTATGCATAAGAAAGTCGAACTAAAATTGACCATCCCAGAACTGGTGTCACATGTAGAGGCCACCAGATAATAACACTCGAAGAAGCACAAGTCTCAATATCTAGTACATGAATAGAATATAACATAAACATAGAATCCACGAGGGTCTGTTGAAGCGACAAGCTACTACCTCTTAAGAATCCAGAAGTATAATCCCACAATGAGAAATCTAATCAGAGGAACCGGGCTCATAACCTACAAAAATGTAGAAAGGGGTGAGCACTGAACAACACAATACTCAGCAAAATGAAAACTAAGCATGAAGTAATACAATGAAGAATACAATTGTCATGACCCAAGCCTAGGGCCTAGACGTGACATGGCGCATGGGGAACCCGAAAGGATCCAAGCAAGAATCTTAACATACCGTTACACATCCTTGGTCGTGAAAGCAATAAAATAACAATAAGAGATAGTAAATAGGGATAAACGGGGCTATGAGACATCTTTCATATCATAAAATATCAAAAGAGTCTAGAGAGTCAAAGCACATAACATCATTATAACTTGTCCAATAACACCTCTACACATAGAACTTAGCGGGGGCCAAGACAAGGAACCGGGATCACCCTCATAGTCAAAGCATACCATAAACAAAGATAATCTATACATAACATAAATCAAAAGAAGTATGTCCGCGAAGTTGAGGACTCACCAGTTTGCTTTGAGAGATATCACACTAGCCACATGGATGATGATGATGATCAAGTGGAGATCCGGCTCATACATGGTAACATCATGTAGGCATAGAGTATGCATTAGTATGTTTGAATATACTAAGTATGTGGGATGCAATGCAAAAATAGATAGGCAACATAGTCAAAATGCATAATTAGGCAATAGATGAACATATAACAAAATGGCATGAATGATTTATACTTGATGTAAACATGCTTGTATATAGAACATATTACATGTGTAGAAATAGACCATTATCACAGACCAAGCAACATAGTACTTGGAATCTAAGGTAGACCACCCCTTAAAAGTGATGGAGGTGCCAACCCCTTAATTGGTTGATGACTTACCACCCCCATCCAAGGTGATTGAGGTACCAACCCCTCAATTGGTTGATGGCTTACTACCCCCATCCGAGATGATTGAGGTACCAACCCCTTAATTGGTTGATGGCTTACCACCCCCATCCAAGGTGCTTGAGGTACCAACCCCTCAATAAGCTGATGGCTTACCACCCCCATCCGAAATGATTGAGATACCAACCTCTCAATTGGTTGATCGCTTACCACCCCTATCCGAGATGATTGAGGTACCAACCTCTCAATTGGTTGATGGCTTACTACCCCTATCCAAGATAATTAATTTACCAACCCCTCAACTAATTGATGGCTTACCACCTCCATCCAAGGTGATTGAGGTATCACTATTCACTTGGCTATGGTCAACTCACAATACAATAGACACTTCTCATGAAATCAACACATTTATATCACCCTTTCATCATCATAAGGTCATTTAACTCATATGCTAAGCATTAGGCCTTCAACAACTCAAGATAGATTAACTGGTCATTTCATCAAACACTTGGTGGGTGTGCAATGCTAGTGTAAAATTATGCAGTTCAAGAGTGAAATCATGCAAGTAAATCCAATGTAAAACCACCCACCAACACTTGGTAATACCCTCATGCAATATACAACAAAATCCATCTCAAGAAAGATCTAAGATTCATAGCTCAAAACATGCACAAATAGTCATACTTTTACAAAACCCCAACATAGTTGAAATGACCCCAAAAAATGCTCGAAAATATGCCTCGGAAGTGCCCAGAATTATAATTTTCATATATCTCAGAATTCGTACATGATATCAAAAATTTGACTTCATATTCTTGTTCAGGAGGTCAAATTGAGTGAAAAATGGGTCTAACCCCGATTTTAGAGCAAACGAATCACAATTTTATTTTTTTAAAAATTGAATTCAATGAGTGGTACGCATTATTGGCGTGATACGCCACTGTGTTATTTTGGTGCCAGCTTTCAAGTTTAGTCCAAGACTTTTGGATTCTGGTCCTAAGCTCTTCCACTCGTGAAAATACCTATACTTAGCTATATTTCACCCTTATATCATTCAAAACATTCCCAATACTCATTCAAACATTTAGGGAAATATTTCACTCCTAAAGTCAAGTCTCAAAACTCATCCGGACTTCAAGGTTATCATTCAATCTTCAAGTCGCCATCTTCAATCTTTATCAAGCTATTCTCCAAAGCTAAGGTATGTGGGTTTCTTTCATGGGTTTCTTTCACCCATGATGCACAAGCTTCCTCTTACTAAAAATTGTGTAATTTAAAGATGATTTACTCATCGATCTTACTTATTATGAATTTAACTGCACACTATGTTGGGGTTTATGAAATTATGACTGTTTTAATATGTTTTGAGCTATGAATCTAAGACCTAATGTGAGATTTGATGAAGGTTTTTGATGTTTATTATTTGAGGGTGTTACCAAGTATCTATCGATGGTTTTACACTAAATTTTCTAGCAATGTTTTCACTTTGGATTGCATGATTTTATACTAGCATTACACACCTGCCAAGTGTTTGATAAAATATCCGGCTATGACTTCCCAATACATGTCTTATGAGTTGAATGGTGATATGATGACGATAAGGAAGGGAACGTATGTATATGATGATGATAATGAGAAAAGGAATGTATGTATATGATGATGAAAGGAGTGTATATATATGCTTATTGTCTGTATAGTATTGGGGATGACCAATCCTCACTCAGGAGGTTGTAGGCTTAGGTAACCTTGTTGAGGGTTTTGTACCTCGATCGCCTCCCTCAGGAGGTGGCAGACCCATGCAACCTTGTTGGGGGTTTGTACTCATTAACCTTGTTGGGGTTTTGAACCCATCAACCTTATTAGAGGGATGACGGGAGGGGTTTGTACTCCATGACCCTTGTTAGAGGATTTGTCCTCCATCAACCTTATTCGGGGAGGGGGGTTGTACCTCATCAACCTTATGAAGGGGTTTCTACCTTATGCACCTTGCCAAAGAGATGGTAGGCCTTTGATTGCACTATGAATGGTCACTCTTCACACTTGTATATTATGTTCTATATAAGCATGAATTTGCTTCAAGCTTTATTCACACATGCTATATTGCTATAAGCTTATTTGTTGCCTATGTTATGTATTTTGTCTATGGTTCTTATAACTTGTTGCACTGTATCTTATATACTTAGTTCATTTAAACGTACTAATGAATACTATATGACTATATGATATCACCATGTAGGAATCAGAGCCCCACTTGAGCATCCTCCTTCATATGGCTAGTACGATATCTCTCAAGCTTGTTCGTAAGTCCTCCATTTGGGAGATAATGTTTATGATCTTATGCTATGTTCTAGTACTATCCTTCTTTAATGTATGTATTGACTATAAGGGTGAGCCTGGTTGCTTATTTTGGCCCCTACTTTTATCTATGTAGTAGAGGCATTATTGGACTTGATATGTATCTATGCTATTTGTCTTGCCTCTCTTGTTTCTTGATGTTTATGATATGGAAGTTTACCCTTAGCCCGTTTGTCCCTATTTATAATTTCTTGTTGTATTTTATTGCTTCCAAGATCAAGGATGTGTAATGATATGATAAGAAGCTTGCTTGGGGTCCCTTCGGGTTCCCCATGCGCCATGTCACGTCTAGGCCCTGGGCTTGGATCGTGATAATCTTGGTATCAGAGCACTAGGTTATTAGGTCCTTAATGTCCAACACACCACGACAATGAGGCGTTCTTGGAAATGTTTCACTTCTTCATGATCTATGTCGTGCGATAGAGTTAGGCCCCCTAGAGTTTATTACTAATCCCTAACCATTACATTTCAGGATATGTCTTGAGCTACTCAGTATGGTAATGTAATCAATATGGAGGTTTGCAATGCTCTATGGGTGTTGGCTAATAAGGTGACCAAATTGGTGACTCACGTTGATCAACAAGTGAATGCTCCCGAGACTTCAAATGGTAAGAGGAGAGATAGTGAGAACAAGAGGGCCCGTGTTGCAGGAAAGTTCCAAAGTCCCAAAGGTAGAGGTGGAGTAGTGCCTTATGCTAGGTGTCCAAAGTATGGTAGATGCCATGATGGCCCATGCTTGAGAGGTACCGACGATTGTTATGGTTGTGGAGAGTTGGGTCATAAGGTAAAGGAATTCCCTCAAACACAATAAGAGTAAAGGAGTTAATGATGGAGTGACTCATCCTAGATGCCCAAAATATGGGAAAAAACCTGGTGGTGCATGGAACACGGGTGCATACTTTAAGTATGGTGGGATGGACCACGAAATTCTAGATTGCCCTTATGCTCAAGACAAGGGTAAAGGTGGTGATGTTGGTTAGGGAGCTCGAGGAGGGGATGAGGTGCTTGATGTTATTGTCGGTATGTCAAAATTTCCTTTGACTTTGATATGCTTACATTGATAGGTCCGGCGTGGTGCTATTTCTTTCATTATTTCTTTTGAGTTACTAGTGGGCTCCTTGTGTGTCCCGAGTTGTTATGTGAACCTTTGGTGTCTACCTCTTTGTTGAGTATGTTATTGTTAAGAATGTTCATAGGTGTTGTTTTGTGTTTATATTGCATTAGATCTTGCCTTGTGACTTATTGGGTTTGATGTGGTGTATTTTGATGCCTTACTTGGGATGGATTAGTTGTATAGATGTTGTGCCTCCTTTGGTTGTAGGGCCCGTGGGGTTGGAGTCCAACTCCCTAATGAACCCATCCTTAAGTGGGAGGTTGTTAGGTGGTGGCAAAATAGGTAGGTCCATTTCATGTACTATGGTATGCTTGATCTCTAAGGGTTGCATTTTTTGTCTTGTAAGGGTTAGGGGTGTTGCACCTAAGTTATTTCTATTTGAATTATTTTGGGTGGTAGATGAGTTCTTGAATGTCCTTTTTGATATTGTAGATTTGGGGTAGTATCTTTTGGTTTGGCTACTTGCATATCATGCTTCCAATGAGTCTATGGCTCGTAAGGTTGTAATATGATGGTTAAGGATGGGCGATCTATTTGGCCAACTATAATAGGCTAAATGCTTCTCTAAGATTGATTTTGGTCTGGGATTTTTCCCCAAGTGAGGATGAGGGTAGGTAAAATCCCTAAGTGCTCTATCGGACTAGGAGTGAGCATTTGAGTAGTGGTGGAGTTGTTTGGTTGAATTATGCACCAACTATCTTTATGGGTTTCATGAATAAGGTCTTAAAACCCTACCTTGGCATGTTTGTGGTGACCTCTAGTGGTGGAGCACTGAATAATTTAGAGCTTGTGAACTATTTAGGGTAGTGTTGCAAGTCTTGGGGGATGAGATATTATTTTCTAAATATGACAGGTGTGAATTGAGGATAACAAGAAGGTTGTTAGAACTCCTTGAGGACTATGATATGAGTGTTTATCGTTTTATCCCCAATAAGGCTAAGGTTGTGGTCGGTGCTCTAAGTAGGACACCTATGGGTAGTCTAGCATATATTGATGGTGGTGATATAGAGATGGCTAGGGAGGTCGATCAATTGGCTCTGTTGGGAGTTAGGTTGAAAGAGGTTGGTAATAGTGGTATTGTTGTTGTTGATGGTTCTAAGTCTTCAATGGTTGATGAGGTAAAAGCAAAGCAAGATCTTGATTCCTCCTTGTTAGAATTGAAGGTCTTGGTGAAAGAGGGAAAGGTGGAGATTTTCTCCCAAGGGGGAGATGGTGCCCTTAGGTACTAAGGTAGATTGTGTGTGCCTTATGTTGATGGCTTGAGAGAAAGATCCTTGATGAGGCCCACAATTCTTCTTATTTTATTCACCCCAGTTCTACTAAATGTATAGAGATTTGAGGGATGTGTATTGGTGGGGAAGCATGAAGAAGGACATTGCCAAATTATTTTTGGTTGTTGTGGTTATCAACAAGTCAAAGCCGAACACCAAAGGTCGGGTGGCTTAGCACAAGACATAGAGATTCCCACTTGGTAGTGGGAGGATATTAATATGGATTTTATTTTTGGGTTGTCCAAGACAAGGAAGGTTTTTTATTCCATTTGGGTTGTGATAGATAGGATGACAATCGGCTTACTTTCTACCGGTTAAGACCATATATGGGGCCAAAGATTATGCTATATTGTATATTCATGAGTTGGTGAGATTACATAGGGTGACCGTGTCTATCATATCGAATCATAGTGCTCAATTCACTTCACTTTTTAGGAGGTCCTTCCAAAGAGGTCTTGGTACAAGAGTTAAACTCAGTATGCCTTTCACCCTCAAACAGATGGCCAAGCTGAAAGAACTATCCAAATGCTTGAAGTATGTTCAGGGCTTGTATTTTGGAGTTCAAGGGTAGTTGGGATGATCATCTTCTATTGATTGAGTTTGCCTATAACAATATCTATCATTCTAGCATCGGTATGTCTCCTTTTGAGGCTCTCTATGGTGGACATTGTAGATCGTAATTTGGGTGGTTTAAAGTGGGAGAGATGGCTTTCTTGGATCTGAAAATAGTTATGGATGCTATGGAGAAGGTAAGATTGATTAGAGAAAGGTTGGAAACAGTCTAAATTCGTCAAATATCCCATGTCGAAGTAAGAAGAGGAGAGCTTAAATTCCAAGTTGGTGATTAGGTCAATTTAGAGATTTCACTCATATAAGGTATGGTTTGCCCCGGTAAGAAAGGGATTGAGTTCATGGTTTGTGAGTCTTCATAGGGTGTTGGGGAAGATTAGTGAGGTTGCATATGAATGGGAAGTGCCTTTGGATAAGGATATGGTTCATCCGGGTCTTTACGTTTCTAGGATTAAGGAAGTATGTTAGTGATTCAAGTGTTAGCACTCTTGGGGTTGTGGACGTTGTGGAGGATGAGTTTACTTATGAGGAGCTCCGATGGAGAAGTAGGGTGGACATGAGTAAAGGTTGATTTATGAGGGTGTAGTGTTTGTCAAGGGCCATTAGAAGAATCGTCAAGTCTAGAGTGTCTTTCGGGAAGCCAGAGCGGGCATGGAAAGCAATACCCGTATCTCTTTTATCCCATTCAAGCTTATGATAACACGTCAAGTCCTTATGTGATTCCAAGTCTTATGTTTCATCCCCTATGTCATTGCATACATTCATGTCTAAATGGCAAGTTCATGATGATTTTACACTTATGTTGAGATTTTTAAAAAGATATTTAAGTACATTATTGCATCTTTATGTGGGGGCTAAAATTGTCATGATTACATCTCTCGTATACGTTTCTTTGACATTCAAGGATGAATGTTCCCAATGGGAGATATTGAAACGACCCCAAAAAGTATCCAAAAATGTGCCTCGGAAGTGCTCAGCATCGTAATTTTCATATATCTCAAAATCCAATCATGATATCGAAAATTCAACTTTATATTCTTGTTCAGGTGGTCAAATTGAGTGAGAAATGAGTCTAACTTCGATTTTAGAGTAAATGAATCACGATTTCATTTTTTCAAAAATCAAATTCCAGTGAGTGGTGCAAGTCATTGGTATGACTCATCACTGTGTTATTTTGGTGCCAGTTTTCAAGTTTGGTCCAAGACTTTTGGGTCTTGGGCCTCAGCCCTCCCACACGTGAAAATACCTATACTTAGCCATATTTCACCCTCATATCATTCAAAACAATCCTCAATACTCATTCAAACACTTAGGCAAATATTTCACTTCTAAATTCAAGTCTCAAAACGCATCCGGATTTCAAAGTTCTCGTTCAAGCTTCAAGTCTCCATCTCCAATATTCATCAAGCTATTCTCCAAAGCTAAGGTATATTGGTTTCTTTCATGGGTTCCTTTCACCCATAATGCCCAAGATTCTTTTTACACAAAGTTGCATGATTTAAAGATGATTTACTCATAGGTCTTATTTATTATGAATTTCACTACACACTATGTTGGGTCTATGAAATTATGACTGTTGGGTATATGAAATGTACATAAGAAGAGTAATCATGAAAATATCAGCCCCAACAAGAATGCATCAACACACTTAAAACATCATTTTCAAAATCTAAACATAAATGTAAAAATCACCATGAACTTTGTCAATATAACCATGAATGCATTCAAATGACATAGGAGCTAAAACATGAGACATGAAATCACATAAGAGACTTAGAATTAGTACCTTAGGCTTGAGTAGGATGAAAGAGATAGGAATATCGCTTTTATATGTCTGCTTTAGCCTCCCATGTAGCACTTTCAACTTGTTGATTCCTTCAAAGGACCTTAACGGAAGCAACATCCTTGTTCCTCAACCTCTTCACTTGTCTATCCAAGATCTCTACTGGAACTTCTTCATAAGTCAAGTTGTCCTCAACAACACCCACAACATCCAATGGGACAATAGCATTCGGATCACCCACACATTTCCTCAACATGGATACATGAAACATTGGATGAACCAAGTCTATTTCACTAAGCAACTCTAACTCATAGGCCACCTTACCAATCCTCCTAAACACTCTATAAGGACCCGCAAATCTTGGACTTAATTTAGCCTTCTTACCAAAACAAACCACACCCTTTATGGGTGATACCTTTAAATAGACCTAATCACCAACTTTTAATTCAAGCTCTCTTCTCCTCACATAGGCATAGGACTTTTGATGACTTTGTGCTGTTTTCAACCTTTCTCTAATCAAACTTACCTTCTCCATAGCTTAGCTTCCATAACCAGATCTAATCCTAAGAAAGCCATTTCTCCCACTTCAAACCACCCAGCCGGTGATCTACAATGTCTACCATAGAGGGCCTCAAAAGGAGCCATACGAACGCTAAAATGATAGCTATTGTTATAAGCAAAATCAATTAATGGAAGATAATCATCCCAACTACCCTTAAACTCCAAAATACAAGCCCTAAGCATATCCTCAAGAGTTTGGATAGTTATTTTGGCTTGGCCATCCGTTTGAGGGTGAAAGGTCGTACTAAGCTTTACCTTAGTCCCAAGACCTCTTTGGAAGGACCTCCAAATTTTTGAAGTGAATTGAGCAATACGATTGGATATGATAAACAAAGGAACCCCATACAACCTCACTAACTTATGAATGTATAATTTAGCATAGTGTTCGGCCCCATAAGTAGTCTTAATCGGTAGGAAATAAGCAAACTTTGTCATTCTATCAACCACAACCCAAATAGAATCAAGACCCTTTCTAGCCTTACGCAACCCAACCACAAAGTCCATGTTAATTTCCTCCCACTTCCAAGTAGGAATCTCTATATATTTGGTTTGGACACCTGACCTCTGGTGTTCGGCATTATTTGTTGGCAATTATGACAATCGGATACAAATTTGGCAATGTCTTTCTTCATACCTCCCCACTAAAACACATCTTTGAAATCCCTATACATCTTTGTAGAATCGAGATGGATAGAATAGGAAGAATTATGAGCCACGTATAGAATATTCTTTTTCAAATCATCGATACAAGGTACACATAATCTACCTTGGTACCTACGGGCACCATCTCCCCCTTGGGAGAAAACCTCCACCTTGCCCTCTTTCACCAAGGACTTCAATTCTAACAAGGAGGGATCAAGATCTTGCTTTGCTTTAATCTCATCAACCAAAGAAGATTTTGAACCATCAATAACTACAACGCTACCATTATCCACCTCTTCCAACCTAACCCCAAACCTAGCCAACCGATTAACTTTTCTAGCCACCTCTTTGGCCCATCATCAACATGAGCTAGGCTACCATAGACACCGTACTCAAAGTATCTGCCACAACATTAGCCTTACCGGGATGATAATGCACACTCATATCATAATCCTTAAGAAGCTCTAACCACCTTGGTTATCTCTAGTTGAGATCTTTTTAAGTGAACACATATTGGAGACTCTTATGATCGGTAAACACATCAACATGCACCCCATAGAAATAATGAAATTTTCATGGCAAATACCATGACAGCCAATTCAAGATCATGAGTAGGATAATTCTTTTCATACACTTTGAGTTGCCTAGAAGCATAGGCTATCACCTTACCATTTTTCATCAAAACACAACCCAAACCAATCTGGGAGGCCTTACAATACACAACAAACCCTTCCGGTAAGGACAAGATAGGAGTAGAGACAAGCTTATCCTTCAAGGTTTGGAAACTCTTTTTACACTCATCAGTCCATGCAAACTTATCCTTCTTTTGAGTCAACCTACTCATAGGAGAAGCAATATAAGAGAACCCATTAACAAACCTCCTATAGTAAGCCACTTAGCCTATGAAGCTTCCAATGTTCGATGGAGTCAATAGTCTAGGCTAATTTCTAATCACATTCGTCTTTTTAGGATTCCACCTTAATACCATCCCCTGACACCACATGACCTAGAAAGGCAACCTCCTTCAACCAAAATTCACATTTCTCATACTTAACGTACAACTTTTCTTCCCTCAATATTTGTAGTACTACCTTCAAATGAGCCACATGCTCCTCCTCACTATGAGAATAGATCAAAATATCATCAATGAAAACCATCCCAAACAAATCAAGGTAGGGTTTAAATACCATATTCATAAGATTAATGAAGATAGCCGATGCATTGGTCAACCCAAAAGACATAACCACAAATTCATAATGCCTATACCTAGTCCGGAAGGTCGACTTGGGAATGTCACACTCTCTCACCTTCACTTGATGATACCTGGACTGAAGATCAATCTTAGAAAAGTAACTAGCCCCTTGAAGTTGGTCAAACAAATCATCAATTCTTGGGAGAGGGCACTTATTCTTGATGGTAACACTATTGATTTGCCAATAATCAATACACATTCTAGGGGACCCTTCCTTTTTCTTTACAAAAAACACTGGTGCACCCCAAGGTGATTGGATAGGCCTAATAAAACCCTTCTCCAACAAGTCCATCAATTGCTTCTTCAACTCCTTTAACTCCATTGGGGCCATAAGGTAAGGGGGAATAGAAATAAGTTGAGTATAAGGAGGTCTATACCAAAGTCTATTTCCCTTTTGGGAAGAATACCGGGAAGTCACTTGGAACGACATCAAGAAACTCATTGAGCACTGGAACCGACTCTATAGAAAGGACTTTGGACTCAACATCCCTAACCCTCACAAGATGATAGAGACACCCTTAGAAATCAACTTGTAGGCTTTAAGACAGGAAATGAATGTAACCTTGACCAGTACATCACAACTTTTGTGATGACCCAAGCCTAGGGCCTAGATATGACATGGCTAATGGGGAACCCGAAGGAACCCCTAATATGCCTCTTAGCATAACAATTACACATCCTTGGTCGCGGAAGCAAAACATCAACAATAAGAGACATAAAGAAGGGAAAAGGGACTAAGGGAAGACTTGGGTAATCATAAACCTACCCTTGACCAGCACATCATGACTCTCCTACTCAAGGATGGGTTCATTTGAGAATTTGAATTTGACCCTATGGGTTTTATAATCAATAGAGGCATAATATGCATGCAACCAATCCATCCCAAGAATGATATCAAAATTAACCATATCCAACTCAACAAGATCATAAGGCAATATTTTATGCAAGGTTGCAAACAGGACAATTTCTATAGACCTTTCTAGCAACAATAGATGTACCAATAGGAGTAGACACCTTATAAGACTCACATAACAATTTAGGCTCAACATGAAACTTTTTCGCAATAAGATGATTAACAAAAGAAAGAGGGGCACCCGGGTCTATCAATGTATACACATCAAAATCAAAGACTTTTAACATAATGGTGATGACATCGGGCACCTCATCAACCCCTTGCTTTCCATGGAGAGTATAAAATTGGTTGTGGCTTAGGGCACCACCTTGTTGGCCTCCCTACCCAAAGGAACCACATTAGCACCCCAGCCTTGAGGAAGAACATCCTTACCCCTATTGCGATTTCATGGACAATCAATCATCTTGTGGCCTACTTCTTCACAACCAAAACAAGTGTTGGTATCCCTCAAGCATGGGCCACCATGACCCCTACCACACTTTGTACACACGAGTCTAGGCATCACACCACCACCCTTTTGGGGGCTTAGCTAGTCATTGGCAAATCTCCCTCTTGGAGCATGAGAAGACCCTTGGCCTTGGTGAAACTGGCCACCCTTGTGACTTTGGAACTTACCATCAAAATTGGCCCTCTTAGCCTCATGACCCCTTCTCTTCCTCAATTTCTCACCCTCCAATTATTTGGCATAAGTCATCAAGCAGGACAAATCCATGTCATTAATCAACATAGCGGTACGATATTCTTCACTCACCAAATCCGATACACCCATCACATATTTATTCATTCTAGACATAGAGTCAGCAACCAAGTGGGGAGAATATTTTGAGAGTTGGTTGAACTTTAGGGCATACTCCTTCACACTCATAGAACTTTGCTTCAAATTCATGAGCTCCACCAATTTGGCTTGCATAAGCCTAAGAGGGAAGAACCTATTGAGGAAAGCCGCCTTAAGCTCCTCCCATTAAACCACATTGTTGTTCCCATTCTCCTCCTTCCATTGAGTGTGCCATATTTGAGTCATCCCCTTGAGTTGGTAAGCCGCCAACTTTGCCTTTTCTTCCAACCTCACACCCATAATGGACAACACCTTGTGGTTCTCATCAATAAATTTTTGACGGTCCTCATCCACCTTAGACCCATTGAATTAAGGTGGATTCATCCTCATAAAGTCCCTCACCCAGGATGCTGGAGTAGGAGCATGAGTGGTTTGGTCCCCTTGATTGGCTTGATTAGCCACAACATGAGCTAACAAGGTAAGAGCATCCCAGAGCTCTCCATGAGCCGGTTGTTCCTCGGGTGTGCAGACTCTTCTTCCTCTTGTGTTAGACATGATCTAGCATAGCGAAGAATAATCACTGGGGGGAGGGTACCTTACCTTAACATATATTCCATGATCAGAGAGTAAGAATAAGGGAAACATTTCCTCGAACGTCTTATAACCTCCTACTATAGTTGCGGTGCACAACACAACCATGAATAAAACTCTTATCGATTTGGTGTGTTAGATGCTGAGGACTATTAATAACCTAGTGGTCTAATACCAATTTAGTCATGACCCAAGCCTAGCACCTTGATGTGACACATCCATGGGGAACCCGAAGAGACCTCAACAAAGTCTCCTAATATATCATTACATATTCTTAGTCACAAAAGCAAAAAAATAACAATAAGAGATAGTAAATAGGATAAATGGGGCTATGGGACATCTTTCATTTCATAAAGTATCAAAAGAGACAAAGCTCATAGCATCATTAAATAACTTGTCCAACAACACCTCTAAACATAGAACTTAACAGGGGCCTAGACAAGCAATCGGGCTCACCCCCATAGTCAAAGTATACCATAAAGAAAAGAGAGTCTATACATAGCATAAATTAAGAGAAGTATGTCCTCTTAGTTGAGGATTCACCAACTTGCATTGAGAGATATCACACTAGCCAAGTAGAGGAGAAGGATGATCAAGTGGGATTCGACTCCTACATGGTAACATCATGTAGACTTCAAGTATGCATTAGTACATTTGAATGTACTAAGTATGTAAGATGTAATGCAACAATAGAAAAGCAACATAGTCAAAATGCATAATTAGGCAATAGATGAACATATAACAATATGACAAGCGAGATTGATAATTGATGTAAACATGCTTGTATATAGACTATATTACATGTGTAGGAATAGACCATCATCATAGACTAAGCATCTTAGTACTTGGAATCTAAGGTATACCACCCCTTAGAAGTGATTGAGGTACCAACCCCTCAATTGGTTGATGGCTTACCACCCCCATCCAAGGTGATTGAGGTACTAACACCTCAATTGGTTGATGGCTTACCACCCCCATCAGAGATGATTGAGGTACCAACCCCTCAATTAGTTGATGGGTTACCACCTCCATCAAAGGTGATTGAGGTACCAACCCCTCAATTAGTTGATGGCTTACCACCCCCATCCGAGATGATTAAGCTACCAACCCCTCAATTGGTTAATAGCCTAGCACCCTCATCCGAGATGATTGAGGTACCAACCCCTCAATTGGTTGATGGCCTACCACCCCTATCCAAGGTGTTTGAGGTACCAACCCCTGAATTAGTTAATGGCTTATCACCCCTATCCAAGGTGATTGACGCATCACTCCTCAATTGGCTATGGTCAACTCACAAAACAATAGACACTTCTCATGAAATCAACACATTCATATCACCTTTTCATCATCATAAAATCACTTAACTCATATGCCAAGCATTAGGCCTTCAACAACTCAAGATACATTAACCGAACTTTTCTTCAAACACTTGGTAGGCGTGCAAAGCTAGTGTAAAACTATGCAATTCAATAGTGAAATCATGCAAGTAAATCTAATGTAAAATGACCCACCAATACTTGATAATACCGTCATGCAATATTCATCAAGACCCTTCATCAAATCTCACGATAGATCTAAGATTCATTGCTCAAAACATGCATAAACAATCACACTTTTACAAAATCATTACATAGTTCATAGTCAAATTCATAAGAGAAGACCCATAAGTAAAATCAAGTTAGAAACATGTAATTTAGGTAAAAAGAAATCTCGGGCACCATGGATGATATGACCCAATGGTTGAAACCCATATGCCTTGTCTTTGGAGAGTTCTTGATGAAGATTGGAAATGGAGACTTGAAACTTGTGTGAAAAACTTAAGATCCGGATGAGTTGTGAGACTTGAAATTTGGGGTGAAATATTTGCCTAAGTATTTGCGAGAGTATTGGGGAATGCCTTCTATGATATAAAGGTGAAATATGGCTAAGTATAGGTATTTTCATGCATGGGATGACTTATTCCCAAGACCCAAAAGTCTTGGAAAATAGAAAACTGGCAGCAAAATAACACATCTCCACGATGGCTCCGTGTCGCGGAGAGAATGCGTACCCTCACTGGAATTTGAAATTTAGGCAAAATAAAATTTCACTACAGTTACTCTAAAATCGGTGTTATACCCATTTTCCACTCAATTTTTCCCCTGTTCAAGAATATGAAGCCAAAATTTTTATATCACGCACAGATTTTGAGATATCTAGAAATTAAAATTTTTGGCACTTCTGAGGCATATTTTCGGGCAATTTTTGGGATAATTTCAACAAGTACACTTATCCACCCAATCATATACCGTTGAACTACACATACTCAAAAGAGTCCCACCACAACATATATATATACACACATTATAGAATACTACCTTAAAATAATCAATTATTCTCAGAGTTAAGTAGTACAATAGTTTATCCATATCAATATCCATCTACACACAAGTGTAATCAACAATGAATCAAAAGTAATGCAATATCAGATATCATGACGCATGTTTGTTGTATAATACACATCCACTCATCACGTCAGATCGGAACCCATGGGGTCTCACATGGACCATGTATCCATGAAAATTGTTGGCAGAAACCTTAGCCAATGTTCACACGACCAACATAAACCTCGGCCATATAATCTGCCTAAATATTACCCCAGGTAATTATCAATTCGTAAAAACCTCAGCTACTAATCCACATGTTACCTTACTCATATTCCGACCATAACCATCACCAATATCAATGCACAAGTAACAAGCGAATGCAATGTATATAATCTCAATATCATCGTAATCTCAATATTAGTGCAACCTTAATATTAGTACAAATCTCAATATCAGTATAGTTCCAATATCAATACTAGATAATCCACAAATTAACAAGTATTTATATAACCACAATTATTTTACAAGTCAAGGATTCACAATATTTACCATGATCAAACCCTATAATAGTATAATTCTATCCAATTTCATGCCACAAATCACCCAAACCTACTCACATTTGATAATACAAGGTTTTATCATACTTATCAAAAAGTTAGAAGTCCACTTGCCTTAATTGAAGTCTCAATCAAATCAACTTTTCCCCTTCTACGATACACTAAATCACTACAATCTAGTCAAATATAGAATCACATTTACATTACGAAACAATGACACTTAAATCAAGCAATTCGAGTAAAAAGGGCAATATGGTAAAAAAATGCATACTAAAAATGGTTCTAAAATCTGAAATTTTTTACATGAAAATGTTCTCCAAGTAATAAGGAATGTTGGTGAAAAGTGTTTTCGAAAAAGGACTTGGTGAAAATTATCATTTTTCTATAAAAAATAAATGTCCAAGAAAATCCCAAATTTCCCAATCCAAAACCCAAATTTTAAAGTTAAAAATCACGAATTAATCAACAAAAATTGAAGATGTAAGTTAGAAATATGTTACCCACAAGCATTATCTTGAAATTCCTTGAAAGTCTCCCCAAATTGAGCTTAGAATTGTTAAATATGGTGAAAACCCTTAATTTCCGTAATTTAACTCATGCTTACTGTTTCAGGTCGCTTAGTGCTCCGGGACGTAGAGAAAGATTTGTGAATGCAGAGGCCAAATGGGCTTAGCCTCTACAAACATGACACAATCCCCGTGAATGCAAAGGCCATACAGTAGCACCTTCGCAAATGCATGAATGTAGAGGCCACAGGAAAGTAAGGATCCCCAAATGCGAAGGCCAATACCGCAAACGTTGAGCACACTTTTCCTGCACCATTTCAGCCATAAAAAACTATGCCAAAGCTCATAATTAACCCTCAAAATTTGTTGGAAACCCCATGAGCACAAACCAAATATGTAATGCTACCAATTTTAACGTTCCGAACTCAATAAAACCATTGGCATTTGAATTCGAAACCTCCTTGGCCCGGAACCCGATAGAACTCAAAGAAACTAGTTAAAATGTAAAATACCCAAAATCTCCTCAGGAATCCTAAAAATTACAACAAGACCATTTGTAGCATTAGTTTTAGCATCCGGAACCATTGAAGCTACCAGAATTCCAATTTGAGCTTCCAAACTCCGAATATTGACCAAAGTCAAACTAGTTTGGATCCAAAATATCTATTTTAACTTCAAATTTAGTTTCATCAGTACTACTAGACCAAATTCAGCATTTTGGAGTTAATGGAATTGACAAAATTGCATTTTGACACTCGAAACTCAAGATGACCTCAAAATTCAAAATTTCAAATTTTAAGCCTTTGAAAATGCTTTCTTTAGTAAACTTCTATTTTTTACAAGATTTTTGAAATTCGACTTTTAAAATCAACCAGAAATGACTTATTGTTACTTTTGGGACAGTAAAATCATAATCTTTTTAAAAGTACCAAAAATGACCTTCAGATTCGTTACATCATCCACTACTAAAAACTATGTTCGTGATCAAACATAAGATAGGGAACATACTTGAAGGCTCAAAAAAAAGGTACGCATATTAGCCTCTATCTCCCATGTAGCCTCACTTGGCGCCATTGAACCTTCACTGAAGCTATCTCCTTAGTCCTCAACTTCCTTACCTACCTTTCAAAGATGGCCACTAATTGTTCCTCATAAGTCAAATCTGGGCTCAACACAACTAAATCAATGGAGATCACATGAGAGTCATCTAGAATATAATTCCACAACATAAAGACATGAAACACAAGATGTATTGACAATAGGCTAGGTGGGAACACAAGTTTATAGGCCATCTTTCCCACTCTATCTAGAATCTCAAAAGGACCAATATACCTCAGGCTAAGCTTGCCTTTCATCAAGAAACTCATAACACCCTTCAAGTATGAGATCTTCAACCATATCCTACCACCAATCATGAATACCGAAGGTCATACCAACCTGTCAACATAGGTCTTTTGGTAAATCTGATCTATCACCAACCTACTTTTAATCAATCACGCCTGCTCTGGATCCTCTCTTAACATATCTGTAATGAGGCTCTCCATCGCTACTGAGTCAAACCATCTAATACTTTATCTAAATCTCTATCCATATAAAAGCCCCAAAAAGAGTCATTTGAATGCTGGAATGTTAACTATTGTTGCAAGCAAACTCGGCCAAGGCCATGTGCTAATTTTATCTGGAACTAAAATCTATGACACATGCTCGCAATATATCCTCCAACACCTAAATGGTCCTCTCACACTGCCTATTGGTTTGAGGGTGAAAAACTGTACTCATATCCAAATGGAAACCCAAACCATGCTATAAGGTCCTCCAAAAGTCTGATGTGAACAAGGATCCTGATTTGATATGATAGAAACATAAACTCCATGAAGCTATACAATTTGGATAATATAGAGTTGGGCTAACCTTTTCATTTTGAATTTAACGCTATCTAGATTGAAATGAGTAGACTTGGTCAATTGGCCGACCACAACCCAAATTGAGTCAAAACCTCCCACAGTAGGGAGCAAAACTACCACAAAGTCCATACTAATCCTCTCTCACTTCCAAGTCGGAATGGGTAATTTCTAAAACTCACCCCTAGGTCTCTGATGCTCATACTTAACCAACTGACAAGTCAAATACTTTGACTAAAACTCAATGATGTATTTCTTCATACCACACCACCAATAATGTTATCTCAGGTCATGGTACATCTTTGCCATTTCTGGATGAATGGAATACCTAGTGCAATGAGCCTTCTCAGGTATCAATCTGATCAAGTCACCCACCTTGGGCATACAAATGTGAATCTCAATCCTCAAACACCATCAGAATCAACTATCATTTTACTAGCTTTGCATCTAGCTACCTTATCTTGAAAGATACACAACTTATCATCCTCAAACTTCCTATCAAGAATCTGATCTCTAAAAGATATGTGGGTCTCTATGAATGCAATCACTCTACACCTATCCAAAATTTTTAATCTCACCAACCCATTGGCCAATCTCTGAGCATCTTTAGCCAACAGACGGTCCTTAACCCGAATAGCTGCAACACTCTCCATGCTAGAAACATTCCTACTCAATGCATAAACAACTATATTGTCTTTCCCGAGATGATAGAGAATAGTCAAATCATAGTCTTTTAGGAGCTCAATCTACCACCTTTTGTTCAAATTCATATCACGCTGGCTGAAAATATACTGTAACTTACAATGGTCAGTAAAGATCTCATAAATAGACTCTATATAGATAGTGACATCACAACTTCAACACAAAAACTACCACTGCCAACTCCAAATAATGAGTAGGATAATTTTTTTCATGGACCTTCAATTTCCTAGATGTATAGGCTGACACCTTCCCTTTATGCATCAATATTCCACCTAACCTACCCTCGAAGAATCATAATAAATTATGAAATCAACATGTTCCACAAGTAAGGTCATGATTGGAGCAGTAGTCAACAATAATTTGAGCTTTTGTAAGCTCTCTTCACACTCACCAAACCAATGAAAAATAATATTTTTATGAGTGAGTCTGGTCAGCAGGGATATAATAGTAGAGAAACCATGCAAACAATGATGATAAGATCCAGCTAAACACAGACAAGTACGAAGCTATATAGCTAAAGTAGGCCTAGTCCAACCTCGAGTGTCTTACCTTTGCTGGATCAACCCGGATGCACTTCTTGGGCACTACATGCACCAAAAATTCCACATAATGCAACTGAAACTCACCCATGGAGAATTTAGCATAAAACTTATCCTCTTTAAGCCTCTGGAGAATAATTCTCAAATGTGTCACATGATTCTCCTCGATCTTAGAATAAACTAAGATGTCATCAATGAAAACTAGCATAATTGAATCCAAAATATGGCTGAAACACCCCGTTCATCAACTCTATGAATACTGCAGGAGAGTTAGTCAAACCAAAAGATATAACAAGAAACTTATAATGGCCATACCCAATTCATAGTTGATGGTACTTAGATTTCAAACCAATCTTAGAGAACAATGCTACTTCTTGAAGATGATCAAATAAATCATTAATATAAGAAAGTAGATATTTGTTGTTAATAGTCACCTTGTTTAATTACTAATAATCGATGCATATCCTCATGGAACCCCTTTTCCTTCACAAATAGAATTGAGGCACCCTAAGGTGAAACATTAGGTCAAATAAACCCTTTGCTTAACAATTTTTGGAGTTTCTTGTTTAGATTCTTTAACTCAGTAGAAGTCATACGTTATAGAGTGATAGAAATGGGATTTGAGCTTGGAATAAGTTTGATTATAAAGTTAATACCCCTATCAGAAGGAACTCCTAATAGTTTAGTAGAAAATACATCTAAAAACTCATAAACCACAGAAATACAATCCATGAAAGGTGGCTCGATATAATAACCTAGTTGGTTATTTTTGGCTTTATCTATAACAATTACTATTTTATCCTTTTGTAAGTTGTTTTAGACCTACTTTGAACTATTTAAATAGTTAGAGCTAAAATGCTGAGTTTTAAAAGTTTAAAATATGAGTTTTGGTCTTTTTGAAAGCTTAAGTTATTGAAAAAGTGAGTTTTTATCTCATTCTGAGTTTTGGAGGTCGGATTGGGGATCCATTGATTCCATTAGATCTAGAAATGTTGAAACTAAATGAAAAGATATTGCAGAACTAAATTTGTTGTTTAAATGAAATTTTTAGTCCAAAAGTTGTGATTTTAGTCATTTCCAGAATCAAAGTTTTGACTTTTGTCAACATTCAGAGTTTTGAAGCTGGGATTGCAACTTTGACAGTTCCAACAGTTCTGGATGGTGAAACCAAAGCTAAAATTGTCTCATCATAAACTTTTGGAGTTATCGAGTGTAGTTTTGATATTTTGAGCCATAAACCAGTTTAATTATCTTACATTGGTAAATGTGTCATGGAGACCTTGACATCAAATTCTGATGATTTCATTGAGTCCAGATCGCTAGTTTTGGTATGGATACATATAAAGTTTGTGAAATTGTGAGTTCAGATGAGTTTTGGGGGTCCGTAAAGAGTTTTGGCAATGGCTAGTGTGGAGGTATCTAGTACAACCCATGTTTTGTTCTCCACCTTCGTGGAGATGTATGAGTTTTCCTTCTCTGAGATTGTTGACAATTGTCTACCTTCACGGAGTACATTTTTGTCGAGTCAATTTTAAAGATATAAATGCCCCCCCCCATTTTTACTCTATTTTCAATATTTCAAGCTTTGGGAGGCGACTTTTGAAGTGAGTTCTTGGAGAAATTTTTTGGGTAACTCTTTTTAACATTGTTTTGATTAACTTTATGATTTTTTAAATCTTGATTTTATCTTGAATTTCATGATTTTGAATGTCCAAAATTGGGAATTTTTTGTCTATGATCCTGAAATTTTAATGAGTATTTCTCTATCAATTTGAACTTGATTTTAGTGAAATTTTCGTCCACGAACTTCACTTTTTGTATGGAACCCAATTTTGAAGTCAATTTCCAAATTTAAGATTTTTGAATTTTAGCCCTATTTTGACCATTTTTTCCCTAAGCCTAAAATCCGCCAATATGTGTATCAGAATGTGCCTCTTGATCGTAATATCCATTTTTGATAGTGGTTGATAGATCTGTGGATGATTTGAAAGTTTGAGTTGATTAAAAACTTGTTTGAGTACAGTTTTGGCATCAAGTAGGTTCGACTAAATTTTTTGGGACTTGATTTGAGATATTGAGCATGCTTCTATGATAATTGTGAGATGTAGATTGAGTTGTGATCCTATATTATGATCTGATTGAATTTGATGAGAATATGAGGTCGGTTAGGCCGAGTATTGAGTAAATGGCGATCCTATTAACTAATTGAGATGAAATCTTGTGTTTTGAGATAATCGGAATATCATTATGATAATATGAGACTTGAAATAGTTCTTGGTTAATGTTGTGGCTAATTGATGATGAGTATGACTAGTGTAAGAGTTATGAGCCCATTTGGGGTATTTGTGGAATTTGTTTCAATGACATGTGGTTATTTGTTAGCGGTGTTGTGATGATACATGGTATATTCATATAATGTTAATACTGTATTGTTGCATTGGTGTGCACCTATCTTATATTGACTAGTTGTATTAGTATGCACAAATCTTATGCTCCATTGTTGCATTGTTATGCACATATCTTATACTGGATTGGGTACATTAGTGTGCACAGATCTTATTTCTAATTGAGTTGCATTAATATGAACACATGTTATATATGAATGATTGAATTGGTATGCAGATATTTGACATAGATTAGATGCATTTTTATGCATATTTATCACTACATTTTATCATTTGATATATTATGATGCATAGTGAAATAGTGGTTGTGGTCTGTGATGCCTTGCAATACTTTTGATTATGGCCTACGATGCCTTTAGTATATATATATATCTTAGTACATTGCCTACAAGACCCCTCAATTCTATCTTATAGTTTTGGTTCGCTAGATGTTTACATCGACCCAGCGACGGTCGTGATTTCACCTTATGGCCTTCGACGCCATTGCGTTCATTCTTCACATTGCATTGTATCATTTTATTGGTGACTATCTATAATTGCCATTATTTATGACTCTATTGTATTGTGTACTAACCATTTTAATGTAGGTAATAGGATTCATCATTATTATATACTTGTTCGATTTCTCTAGCCCTGTCGTTTGAACCTACTGGGTACATTTTGGTGTACTCATCCCTACTCTATTTCCTCCCTACAGATTGAGTACAGGGACCCACAAGGGTAGCCGATTCGCTCTTTGTTGGACTTCTCTACATCCATCCTGATCCTATGGTGAGGCTCAAACTTAGAGTCGCCTTGGATCTTTGAGACTCTCTTTATTGTTTTCTTTCAGACTTTATACCAGAAGTTATGAAACAGTCTTGTATCTTACTTTGAAATAATTGTATTTACCTTCCACACTATTTAGATGCTCTTGTACTTATGACTCCGTGATTTGGGAGATTTCTTATATCTTATGAATTTGTTTTTGCTTTATTTATATTTCTTTGGTTACAATCCATTTTAGGTTGTGAAGTTTGGTATCAGAGCTCTAGGTTTGTTGGGCTAGTGAGTCAAGAGAAGGGTGTCCAGTGAAGTCTTGCGGGTTGGTCTGTAGACATCCATACCCATCTTCGGGATGCTACAAGATACATTTTAGGAAACATTTTGACATCTTGCTTCCATTTATGCGTTCCTTTGTATTACCCATTTGGAAAATGTCTAATCTACTCCTTCTGGATATTGCTAATTACTAGATTTGGTCAATCAGACCGAGAGCTTGAGAAAGCTGATGTGGCTCCCATCTAAGGTCGAGGTAAAGTTTTGAGTAGGACCAGGGACATACAACATGGAATATGGGCAACTCCACCTCGAGGGAAAACTATATCGGCTTCTCCAGAGCCTATTCATGAGCCAAAGGGGCCTATGGTCCTATTCAACCACCCTCAACCCCAGAGACTATACACTCTGTTTAGAAGTTATTAATAAGTTTATTGGCTAGATTGAAGAGAGCTCCTCCATCCCTAGATACTGTTAAGATACCAGTTTCTACCATACTGGTTGGTCCTAACTATTGATATACCAGCTTCTACCACACTGGGTGATCCTTCTAGCACTCCGCCAGAGCTAGTTATAATTCTTGTAGGTCCCTTTTCAGCTCCAGCAGACCCTCCTACGATTGTTATTATTCCACTCAAGCATCTAGATTGTGTTTGGGTACTCAGTTTCAGAGCTTGGTTGTTGCTCCATTTATTGCACCTCCCTTGTTTATGGTGTCACCATCTTCTACCAGTCCATCCGTGTCTACAACGAAGTAGAAGAGTTTTAAGAGGTTTGTGCAATTGGATCCACCATGATTTGATGGCACTCCTTGCGATAAAGCTTATGATTTTCTGTTAGAGTGCCAAGATCAATTATGTAATCTGACTATTCTTGAGTCATATGGAGTTACCTATATTCATATCCATTTACTAGCCTTGCTAAGGAGTGGTGGAGGTCAATAATAGCTCGTTGACCTATTGGATCTCCAACTATAACCTGGGGATAGTTCAATGAGATTTTGTTTTGGATAGATTAATGCTTATAGCCTCCAAGACAACACTGGGATGAGTCTGATAGGTTATAATAAAGATCTATATCTATTTTTTACTATGAGGGCAGATTTCACTCTTTATTCAGATATGCCTTGTCTAGTATTCCTACTGAGTTTTAGCAGATCCAATTGTTTGCCAAGGGCTTGGCAGGGTATCTTCAGGATGCTATGACTTTCTTAGTGTTAGCTGGAGGTACTTTCCAAAATGTTATGGATCATGCTTGTATGATAGAGCGTATTACGTAGGATGGATAAGGTAGTCGAAAGAGGTTCTATCAACATGGACAATTTAGTGGACACCCACCATAGGACCAAAAGATTCAAAGGTAGGGTCATCAAGGTAGGCTAGTTCACACAAGTTTTCTAACATCTGATAGCATTAATAGATCTAGATCTGCTTAGGTAGGTAGTGTACCCAGGCATAGTGTTTTTTTAGGGCAGCCATCTCAGAGGCAGGAGACCAGGGCTTGTTATCATTATGATAAGATTGGATACTTAGGTCATCATTGTCCTCACCATGTGCCTCTTGCTCAGACTTCAGGTTTTCAACCAGCTTGTCTAGCTCTAGCACCTATACCAAAGGAGATACCTAATGCTATGAGAGGTGGTACTAGAGGAGGTAGTGGAATAGTAGAGATAGTGCTCGGGGTGGTCCACAAGCCAACAGTAGGTGTAGAGTATGATATATTGCCAGATAGAGCTGAGGCAGAGGTCTCTGATGTTGTTATCACAGGCATGGTTCCAGTGTGCCACCGTTCAGCTTCAGTTTTAGTTAATCTAGGCTCTTCCTATTGATATGTACTAACCTATTTTACTTTTGACATTGATATCATATATGAGCCACTTGCCGAGCCTATTTGTGTTTCTACACTGGTAGGTGAATCTTTAGTGGTGAATCGCGAGTATTAGGGTTATGTTGAGACTTTTCTAGGGAGGGACACTATTGCTGATATGATATTGTTAGATATGGTTGATTTCAATATGATTTTGGGTATGGATTGATCGTCGCCTTATTATGCTATTCTTGACTTTCATGCGACGACAGTGACCTTATCTTGCCCTAACTTTCCTCAATTGATATAGACTAGAACACCTAGATCATATCCTAAGTGTGTTATCTCTTATAGGCATACTTATCAGTTGATGGGGAAAGGGTTTTTGACATATTTAGCAAATGCTCAGGTTGTTTCTGAGGAGCCTCCATCAGTAGAGACTACCAGAGTTGCTAGAGACTTTATGGATGTATTTTTGATTAATGTACCTGGTGTTCCTCCAGATCATGATATTTACTTTACAATTGATGTGGATTCAGGCACTCTGCCCATATCTATTTCTCTTTATCAGATGGCTCTAGCTGAATTGAAAAGGTTAAAGGAATAGTTGGAAGATTTGTTGAAGAAAGACTTTATCCGTCCTAGTGTATCTCCCTGGGGTGCTCCCATACTATTTGTAAGCATTAAGAACAAATATTCTTTGCCTTGGATTGATGATATTTAGACCAATTGCAGGGTGCCTTGGTATTCTCTAAGATTGACTTGAGGTCCAATTACTATTAGTTGAGAGTTCGCGAGTTTGATATCCGAGGATAACTTTCAGGACTAGCTATGGGCATTAAGAGTTTGTGGTTATGTTATTTGGGTTGACTAATTCCCTGATTACTTTATCAAGTTGATGAACCGAGTGTTCAGGCCCTATCTAGACATCTTTGTGATTATGTTCATAGATGATATCTTTGTTTATTCCAAGAGTTAGGCCAATCATGTTCAACACTTGAGGACTATACTTTAGAGATTGAGGGAAAAGAAGATGTATGTTAAGTTCTCAAAGTGTGAGTTTTAGCTTGAGTCTGTTGCATTTCTTGGCCATATTGTGTCAAAAGAGGTTATTATGGTCAATTCGGCTAAGGTAGCAGTTGTGTGTGAGTGGGCTTGGCCTACTTCAGTGATTGCAATTTCCTAGGTTTAGTGGGGTATTATTAGTGTTTTGTACAGGGTTTCTCATCTATAGTAGCGTCATTGACCAGATTGACTCAAAATGCTACAACATTCCAATGGTCAGATGATTGTAAGTTGAGCTTCAAGGGCTCAAGATTTGTTGATGTCAGCATCTATTCTTGCTTTACCTAAGGAGGGAGTTCCATTTGTGGTATATTGTGATGCTTCAGGTATGGGTTTGGGTGGTGTATTGATGTAAAAAGAGAGAGTGGCAGTCTATGCTTCTAGACAACTGAAAATGCATGAGAAGAACTACCCTACCTATGACTTTCAGTTGACTACAATTGTGTTTGTGTTGAAATTGTGATGGACATTATCTTTATGGGGTGCATTGTGACATATTTAACTATCACCGAAGTCTCCAATACATCTTTACTCAGCCTAATTTGAACATGAGACAGCGTAGGTGGTTGGAGTTGCTTAATGACTATGATATCTCTATTCTCTATCACCCCGAGAAGGCCAATGTGGTGGTAGATGTTTTGAGCCAGAAGGCTACTAGTATGGAATGTTTGGCATTCTTGAGGGCTAAAAAGAAGCCCTTAGCTGTAGAGGTTCAGTCACTTGCTAGGTATATGGTCTATTTGGATATTTCTCCTCCTCAGAGTATTTTGGCATTTGTTGAGTCTAGATCTTCTTTGCTTGATCAGATATGTGCTCACCAGTTTGAGGACCTCAAATTATGCATGATTCGTGATAAATGTTGAGAGGTGATACCAACATGGCTATTATTGATGCAAATGGTGTTATGAGAGTTAATGGTAGAGTTTATGTGCCTAAAGTTGGGGATTAGGTGAGATTGATATAAGAGGAGATCCATTGTGCTAGATATTCCATCCATCAGGGTGTTCATGATCTTAAACAACATTATTAGTGGTGTGGTGAATGATGAGAGACATAGTTGAGTTTGTGGCAAAGTGGATGAATTGCTGACAATTGAACTATGAGCATCAAAAGCCTGGTGAATTAATGCAAAGGATGCCCATTCTCAAGTGAAAGTGGGAGAGAGTTACTATGGATTTTGTCATAGGTTTGCCCATGAACTTGGGAAAGTTTGATTCAGTTTTGGTGGTCGTTAATCAATTGAACAAGTTGGCACACTTCAAATCGGTGAAGACTAGCTGCAGTGCAGAGCAGTTGGCTAGATCGTATATCCGGGAGATTGTTAGATCACATGGTGTGCCAATGTCTATAGTATCATATAGGGGTCTATGTTTACTTATCACTTTTGGCGGGATTTATAGTGTGGTTTAGGTACTAGATTTGATTTGAGTTCAACTTTGAACCCTCGGACTAGTGATCAGTCAGAGCGCACCATTTAGATATAAGAGGACATGCTCAGGGCCTTTGTTTTTGATTTTGGAGACCAATGGGACCAGCATTTGCCACTGGTAGAGTTTTCATATAATAACACTTACCGTTCTAGCATCCAGATGGCACCGTTTAAGGCTTTTTATTAGGCATTACTCATTATTCTTGCACCCATAGCACATTTTTATCCTTTTTTCATGTATCACTAGCTTCCCCCTCATTTTGTGTTTACCCTTACACCAACCACCCTCAACTTAGGCTTTTGGCCTGATTCGAGATGCATAATATCCAATCCAGGAATCAGGGCCACTTTTGGTAGACACCCTCAACTTAGGCTTTTTGCCTCAGTTAAAGTGCATATTGTTTAAGGAAGAACTAAGGCCAATTTCAGGATTTTGCATCTAATAAGGCTAGGTAACTTAGATTTTTACAAAGAAAAGAGTATATGTAAGGTTCAAATATTAGAATCAAGGGATATATTACACATTTGGTTTGTTATTTAGTCTAATTGAACTATTATGAACAATGGCCTAAGATCTTTTCCTAACTAACTAACCTATAGTCTAAGTAGAGTAACAGGGCAAGTTCTGAATTGAGACACAATCTATAAATTTAGCAAAGAAAGCTCACACTCATATGACACTAATTACACTATCAATAAAGTCTCTCATATCATGCTTTTTTTCCAATTCATCCTTACTTATCAATACAAGCACTGTTAGTACAGTCAAACATACACGGTTGCTATTGAGACTAACGAAATAATTTTAGTAGGTATCTTTTCTCACAGTAAAACTAGAGACAAATATATGCCATAGATATTAGTACTATATGCTTGTCACGACCTAGACCTAGGGCCTAGGAGTGACGTAGCCAATGGGAATTTGAGAGTCCACAAACAAGCCTCAAAGTATCCACATCTATTGGTGAAGCATAATCGAAAAGGAAACACATAATTCTAAGGATGGGAGAATAGGACTCATACTATGCCGATGTCATAGGGAATGGGAAAAAATGGATTCACAAAGGATTGGGTAAGTATGACTCACTCTATTGGGGCGATTCAAAACTTAGGATCTTTCACCTCATATGAATAACCATATCATAAGCTTATAACAAAACAACATAAGGGAAACCAATAGGGAGCCAAAGCCATAAGCATAACTTCCAATCTTAACACTTAGCATATAATCGTAAAGGAGTTTACAAGATATCCAATAACGCCTCTAATCTTAAGATAGGGCGGGGGCCAAGACATACCCCTGGCTCACCCTCAAAGTAAATAACAAAATAAAACCCATAGGTAGAGGAAAGGTGGTTTGTTCTTGGAAGATAGGACTTACCACAACAAGCAAAACTCAAGATCCAAGCTAAACATCGTACTGTGGATGAATGTAGCCCTCGGTGCCTATATGGTATGATCATGTAGGCAAAAGTACGCATTAGTACCTTTGAATGTACTAAGTATGCGGGCATACAATATATATGACTTACCAAATCTGCATTTAATGTTAGATGATAAGGGCACATAATATAGAAAGAAGCATATATCCAAAGAAAAGTAATACAACAGTATTCCATGAAGTCCATGATGCATGAAATGCCAAATGCTCATATATAGTGGGTATATGACCTCAACCAACATGAGTAAGACCAAGCAGGCTATTACTTGAAATCCTAATGAAATCCCCTCACCGAAAAAGAGGTGGTCTACTTTCCAAAGTTAAACCATACTTCACCTTATGGGAATCAAATTTTAGAGAAGTAACCTTTCTTATGGGCATCTCCATTTCAGATAGTTTTTTCACATTATATCATATCATACCATTCTTTTCCTTACGGGCATCCCCATCTTGGAGTATTAAACATCCTTACAAGCATTCCCATTTTGGTTAGAATTTTCATATACATATACCTATGTTTGGCACATAGTTCAAGAAAAGAAACAACCCCCTTGGGGATAGTTCCAAAGCCCTCAATCCATTAGTGGTAAATCATTATCCCATAAGAGTACATATACGTAAACATATACATCCTTTCAAAGAGATATAAGTGCTATCAAATCTTTGCAATGCACTCTTATGCTTAAAGGCAAGAATTATTCGTAATAAATCATACTTAGGCTCAAATACCAAATCACATTTCATATGATATTTTCATGCATAGGAATAGCCCATTTACATTGTGATATCAGGCAAGCACCCAAAATACTCAATGAGACATAATCATCGATATTTATTTGATCACATTCTTGTCATAACAAATATCTTATCATAATCATTTACATAAACATAATTGGGCTTAACCTACTTCATATTTTTCATAAAATCCAATGCTCAAGAATGCATATGCTATAAATGAGATGAGAATAGCATGGGTAATAGAGATTCAAACTTAAATCAACAATACATTATGAAATTCATGTAAAGACATAAGTAAAATTCACATTTAAATCATAATATAGATTACACATGCACAAATCAAGCCTTAAAGAGGACATGCACTTCCATAACTTCATAATCTCAAAGCAAACCATCATATTAGGGCTTGACACAACTTAAAATAATCAATAAAGCATAGCCCATACATCCATTGAATTTAATAAATTATAATATTGAAAACCCATATTTAAAGTAAAACAATTCCATGAAATTGAGTGTAAAAGAGTTTGGAGCATCTTGGTTGAAAAGGACAAAGAATCAATCCCACATACCTTAGCAAATGAAGAAGATTCAAGAAGAAATTTGCTAAAGAAAGAGCGTTTCCTTGATCCCCAAGCTTAATCCCCCTAGAGTTTTTTTAGAGAAATTTGAGAGAATTTTAAATGTGAAGAATGAATTTGAATGAGAGGAATAGAGTTTTGGTCATCAGGAAGTCTTTATCTAGCATAGAAAGTCACAGAAGACCCTTAGAATAAATCATAATTATGAAAATATCATTAATAAAATGAGTTAAAAGATTGAAAATTGTCGCTTGAGGTGTTGCCAAAATAAAACACTTTCGATGCTTAAAACTTGGAATCTCAATGCGATATTAGTAGGATTTATGTGTTTTTGTGTTTATGTTTACAGGATTATAGGTTGGCCTTGATTTTGGAGAAAATTGCAGAAGTTGCTTAGTTTTGCTATTATATAAGACCTTTACAGGTCATAGATCATTCTATGAGTCGTAGGGTGGTTTCTTGTATAAATCCAATGATGGGTTATTTTATGAAGTTTATTCTATGAACATGCACATCAGTCGTAGAAAGTTTTATGAGTGGTAGAAGATCGTTCATGCCATGAGGATCAAAGACTTGGACTTTCAGGAATTTCATCAGACGAAACCCGCTTTACTGGTTGTAAATCACTTTACAAGTCGTAGAGGGGTTTCGTAGAGTTGACATCCAAATTTCTAGTAGCTAAGTAGAAAACCCCGATTACAGGCCATAGAATGCAATACGGCCTATAAAGCCCTTTCGTATGGTATGCCTACCAGTTCTCCTATTGTGTTTAGGACTAGAATTTTAATTATTATAAATAGATTTTTTTAGGTAATTTTTTAGAGTTTTCTCCTAATACTCAGAGAACTCAATATTTAGAGAGAGAAAATTATAAGATCATACTAGAGAGTCTTTCAGAACACTTGTGTTTGAATTTCATCTTGAAGCGTGTGGTTCTTATTGAAATTGGATTTGTTAGTTCTTAATTCTCTTGCATAAGTGGTCAATTATGTTTTCTCAATACATAATTCTTGCATCTACACATAGCATGAGTAGCTAAATTGTAATGACCCTTTAGGTCATTTATATGGTTTTGCTTCTATTATATTGATATGAGCATACGTATAGTCACCTCAAGTCCATTAGGATGATTATTGGTCGATCTCTTCGGGAGTTATGTTGATTTTTGAGTTAGCTAAGAAGTTATACCCATAAAATGAGTTTTGAGTAAAGTCCTAGTAAATGACCTTGGAACAAAATTCTGACGATTTCATTAGCTTTATAACAGCCAAATTAGGCTAGGAGTACATCCAGTGTAATTGTATCATGGATTGAGTAATTGGCTGCCGAAATCAATCAATAGTTTACCTAGTCAATTCTCTCAGAAATCATGCCTGGATGAGAATTTTGATAGCAAGTTTAGCTCCGGAATATCAATTTTGGTCTAGGGCGACTCCTCGTTTGATACCGGGGATGTCCGGATGTGATTTGAACCCCGGGGGCTTTCACTTAAAAATTATGTATAAAGAAATGGGACTGTCACTATGTTGGAGAAAGCTTTGTTGGAAATTCTGATTGCATCGTTGGGTCCGGAACATCAAAATTCATAGAGTTACATAATTTGTTTGCTAAAATTGGTGTCCAAACGAGCCCGAAACGGGGGAAAAAGCAATTAAAGGATTAATGGGAGAGGGTGACATGACACACCTTACTGCTGCCATATGGCACATCTGGTTGCTGCCACATAGTAGTGATCTGGCAGCCATCTTCATATATATGTGTATATATATATATATATATATATATATATATATATATATATATATACGTACTTATTTTTCCAGCAAAAGTACATAATTATTTTCCTCTTAATTTCGTACTGCAATTCCGAGCTTATTTTTCATCCAATTTGAGAGATCCAAAATCCTATGTGACTTAATTTTTGCAAGGAACATTATATTGTAGGCAGATTCGTGACTTGACACATACTTTGAGGTAAATCGCTGCTTTTTCTTTGTTGATATATCGGGAATGAGTGAAAACTTTACATTGCAATATCTCAGCCATTTCTTAATAGAATTAAGTGAAATTTGCAACTACATTGTTCTACGTTCCGACAGTGACACTATGGTGTACTGGGTATTTGCTAATTTTGTTTGTTTTTTGAGCATTTTTGCTGAGAAATTTTTGAAAAGAATGTTTTTTCTATAAAGTTTATAACTTCATTTTTGGGCCTTTTCTCGGTCTTTTGGGGTCCATTTTAGGCCAAATTTCTCGCTATGAACTGGCCGTGATGTGTAGATTATTTTATGGGGATTAGTTTTATATTTCAAGTGTGCGCCTAAATTTTCCCAATTTAGTCTTAATTGACGTAATTTCACTCGTTTCCTCAGTTATCATAGTTAAATCAGCCGTAATGATCTTATGACTTATGTTTGAATAGCTGAGCAGCATCAAGAAGTGATTTAGAGGGGAAAAATCTTGGTTGAATTGACTCAGAGCTAGAGATGTTAGATGACAGGTAGGCTAGGCTTTCTCTAAACCCTAGACTGAGCTGAAATGTTTGCATATTTGAGTTGTAATATGTAGGAATGTATTGTTTATGGATTGAGTTGAGGAGCATATATTGTATATGGATGGATGTGATCTGTGTATTGTTTCTATATAATGTTATGGAAAATTAGTTGTTGTATTGAAGGTTATGTTGGTTGTAGCTGTTATATTACCTGAGTTCTATCATTATATGACTACGAGAGAGCCTAAAAGAGGTTGGCTGGAGCAGTGAATATGTGACAAGTATGTACACTAAGTTTGACTCTTGCTTGTATAGGTGTGTGGTCCGAGGCTACCAGAACATACTAACTATTAAGGTTGACCCATGATTACATGCTGCCATGTGTGTTAGATCTAGTATCTATATATGGTTGGTATGTATATGCATGATGTGGCTGCGATTACCTATATCTTTACTGAGTACTCTAAGTAGAATTCCTTGATTAAACATGATCCTATGTTGCCCTATGATTTAGATGATCTTGTATACTGTTGTTATCCGTTATGTACTTGTGCTACTTGTTAGTGACTACAGATACCCATGTCTTAGGGACAGTCATAGTTATAGCCCTAAAGGAGCCTTGTGACCTATAATATGAGATGCGTTGACACTAAGCCACTGGCGGGTTAGAGATGGGAGTGCGACTCTGTTAGCGAGGTGTAGGTTATATCCTACTGGATTTATGGGTGATTTGCAATGAGACGCTACTTATATGGGTTTGCCTTTGGGACTGGCATCTTATTGAGAGGGGCATATTTTCAGTGGGTCGACACATGGTTGCCTTAGGCAATATCCTTTGTGGCTACTAAGCTTCGATATAATTTGGGGTAGGTGATATCCTTCTATTTATCTAGCCTCTTGGGCCTTATCCCAAGTTATACTGATGATGTCCTATAGTTGCTTTACACAGAGAAAAGGCCCAAGAAAGGCCGAATATAGGCTAGCACCCTGAGATTAGCATATGTTCTGACTTGACTTATACCTGTATAAATATGTATGGCCTATTGCTACTAAGATATGATGACTAGGAGACTTTGTATTGATTATATATCGTACTATAGCTTGACTCTACTATAGATATGACCCAGTTTGGTTTTGGTATCTTGGATATTTATGATTTACTGTAATGGTCTATGTTTACTCTGGGCACTTGTGATTGAAAAGGTTATGGTATACTTGGTCTTAGCTAAGCATGGCTCTGTGGTGCTTTGTGATGTGTATACTCTCTAATGTATTGCTGATAGTTGTAGTGTGTACTCATTCTCTCTATTCGATTCTAAGGGATCTATTGTTTCCACGAGAGGTGGTGATTGTGATTATTTTTTTAGATTGAGATTGTGGGATACCTAGGTTGATACAATTATCGTTGCCTATATTCACTTTGGGCACGATATGAATTTGGAGTTTTGAATTCGGATAGATTGGTTGAGTGATTGATTGATTGATACATCTCATCCTAGATGACACTCCTCATCGCCGTTGAGCACCAGTGGTCACATCTATAGAGTTTGGGTCCTAGGTGATGCTCTCCTTGGGCTTGGGTCCCGATGGCCACGACTGTGATGCCAGGTGGTAGATGCACATTCTGAGGACTGACCATTGGCTGAGTTTGGGTCAAGCAACCCAATTGATATTCTATGGGGTGGGCCTCATGATTGATATTTTATCGGGCTAAGCCTCGTGATTGACATTCTAAGATGATACACTATTATTTATGCAATGGGAATTCTTTCTCCTATGGAGGATATATCCCACCATTATATTGAGTGTTAGACCATCTGTCCCTGGCTAACTGCTCGACCAAAGGCCAGGTCAGAGAACTATGGATCAGGTTGCACATACTAGCACAGGGTCGAAAACCCAGTTAACTTGTGATTGTTGGGGGCGAGGCCCATGATTACCTACCCGTGGATCCACTCATCTATTCACACCCTGATTGTGTATGGGTGTACCTCTTGGGCTTATGGTGGCTCAGGGGGCATTCAAGCTTAAACACTAGGGCCTTACACCCACGTACAATTGGCTCATGTTCTGATAATGTGGAGAGTTGCGCTCTATGATAGTTCTATGGTATTCTATGATGGTTTTGAGTAATTTGGTGATTATCTATCAGTATGATTATTATGTATGGGTGTACTTTCTGGGCTTATGAGGCCCAGTTGGTGTACATGCTTAGATTATAAGGCCTTGCACCCTCATATAATACTATACCTCAGTTGGTAGCTATTGTGGTATTATCCTATGCAGTCTTCGTCAGTCCATATCAATGTTCAATACTTGGGTTCTTTCAGGCTCTCATTGTTCTTCCCTTTGACTGGTTTAGTTATGGTTTGAGGGTTCCCAGATATGCCTATGCCTTGATCTATGTTGTTTTGCTACACTATTGCGGTTCTATACATTTGGACTTTTCTTATGTTTACTATTTTATTCGGTCGACTGATGATGCCTACTGTGTGCCTTTTCTGGTACTCACCCCTACTTCTGCATCTCCCCATGGTTCAGGTCTAGGTATGGGTCATGATAGTTCATTTGGTGAACTTTGGGAGTACTAAGGAGACTTTTGGTGAGAACCAACAACTTTGGCTTTTTCACAGTCTCCTTCCTAATGATGGTCATCTTTTGCACCGGGACATTTGCCTTACATAGTAGTGTTTGATATTTGTAGGTGCACTCTTAGTTTGGTATATTATTATGATTCTTGATATATGTGATTATTGATATATGTGTATTGATATATATGTACAATATGTCCTTGTGTCTGTTGTAGCTCTGTACAGTTGACTTCTAGGTTTTGCATAGATATCAGCGTATATATTATTATTGTAACGATTTGGTTTGGACTAGAAAGCTAGGATAGGTACCCTTGGGTTGGGAATTGGCATGCCTATAGGTGGGAGCAGCAGGCGCTATTATGACCAGGATTAGGTCGTGATAAGGTGGTATCATAGCTTAAGGTTTACTGGTCTCAGCTGCATAAAGCTACCGTCTAGTAGAGTCTTATGGATGGGTGCGGAGACGTCTGTGACTTATCTCTAGCAGGCTATGAGATATTTAAAAACTTTTTTGTGTTATTCTATCTGGTAGTGCATTTTGTTAATGGTTCTTCAATTTTTGAGAATTCATCTTCGTTCATCCCTCCATGTTGATATCATATAGAGGCCAGACTCCGAGTAAGGGAAGTGCTACATCATCAGTCCTAGATAAAGAGCAGGCCCATAACCCACTGAGTAGAGGCTAGATGCCCTCGAGTTGTGATAGTCGAATAAGGACACTTGCAGGAATTACGAATGTAGAATGGCCTCAGCAATAGGCTTTAGGAGTAGTACTTGATTGGTGGTAGCTATGTATTTTTCTATGGGAGATGTTGTTAGAGATGGAGTTCTTCGATATGTATATTTGTTCGTCAATGGTTAATTAAAGGTTATATGGGTTGTGAGCACTTTTGTTAGGGATCTTGAAGTCGAGATAAGTTGTGACTGAGGTAAGGCTGAGAATTAGTGCCTTTTGGGTATCTGTATTCAATTATTTACCTACTGGTTTGACCTGTTGGGTTTTCTAATGTTGATGAGTATGTTGACCTGGTGGGTTTGAGTATTTGTCGCGTATGTTACAATTATACCCTGTTTGTGGTTGAATGTATCCAAACTCTGTGATAATACATATGACTGTTTTCATGCTTACCTACTTGAATGGGCAGTCTGATACAGGTGTATATCGTATTTGAAAGGCCATCTATCGGTCATACTCCTAGCTACACCTCGTGCTTCTATAGACACGATTTCTTGTGGTGATTTTGTTGATATACGACTCTTCTAGTTCTGTGGTCACTGGATTGTGAGATGGATGCTATGCCTGGAGGATTAGTTGGGCTTTCTATTATTATATTTGATAATGTTATGTTATCAGTCGATATCAGATAATGTTGTGTTATCAGTTCAGCTATCAGCCACTCTACCCTTGGGACTTGTTATGATGGTTAGCCACTGACACTGTGTTGTTCAGATTCCTGGCTATGCTTGTCAATGGGAATGTTGATCATTTTGCCAGATTGCCTGCTACTTTGATTATGGTTATATAGTGTTAGGTGTGTTGCTCTGCCCATTGCTTGCTTGAGTATGAGTCCCAAGCTTCTTTTATCCCAAGTCAGATATAGAGGTAATTGAAGGTCCCTTTTATTAGTGGGGGATCAGGTATGATGACTATGCAGGATTGTGATACGCGGGTTGAGTGATATTTTTAGATGGCCTCAGTATTGTTATTACCCTAGGGGAAGATTGACTTGTTTCTATTATGTAGTTATTGTTATGACATTCCAATTAGCTAGTTTTAGCCTACAGAGCCAAGCCCGTACAGAATAAACATGTTATAAGGTGCCTTAGCAGAGGTTCAGGCATTCAAGATAGACTAAACACAGCTTTGAGTTGGCACTCGAGGTTATGCCAACCACGAACGTCGATTTGTATAGTTGAGATTTGGGACAGAGTGGTTCTAAGGGTTTTATCCCTGAGAGAAGTCACACTGGTCAAAAGGTAAGGTGAGCTTGGGCTCGATATGTCAACTCCATTAAGTGTTCGAAATGGGTTGGACCAGTTGCATCTGAGTTGGTCCTACCTCTAGCTTGTTTTTTGTGTATCGATGGTGCATTGGTATATTGCATATAAGTTACATGTAATCTAGTGTTTTCTTGTTGTTTTAAATAATGGCCAAATATTGTTAAGAGAGGTTGTTTTTCCATCAATCTCAGATGGAGCCAAAGATTCACTATTTTTTGGCTTTGGGGTATGATGGAATAAAGCAAAATGGCTTTTTAAACTGTCTGCGCTTCTTTCAATTGTGAAGTAGTAGTTAGTCAATGCAACTTTCTACGCTCATCATGGGTCATCTGGAAACAGTCGCGATATGTTTTTAAACATAGGGGTCAGGATGCGTACATCCGACCCCCCCTTACCCCGCAATGGGCGGGAGACTTTGAGGCATTGGGGTAATGTTCGTAGAGGTTGTGGTGGAGGACATTCTGGGGGTTGTACCCGGATCATTTATGGTCGTTGTGAATGGATAACTATGTCCATTAAGCTGACTACTGTGTAGTGCAGTAAGAATTTGGTGACTTATAAGCACTAATGGATGCTATTGCGGTTCTTACCATGGGTTAATTGTTAGATGCTACAGAATGGTGGGCTGAATGGTAATAACTACTGAGGACCATGTTTGGAAACTGAGATACGAATGCCTAGGTATGAAAGAAAGTACAAAGATCCTTTTGAGTGGGCAGCCTATTCGGTATTTGATGCATTTGTAAGTGTTGGTGGTGAAGCTGGGTGGATTAGACAGCAAGGGAAGGGTTCTTTAGCCCTTTGTGTGAATGAGAGCATATTAGTTATTATCTGCAATTTTTTGGTTAACTTATGGGCCATTTGTGGTTGATAGTGGGAAGTGCTTGTATAAGGAAGCCAGAAATGGAGTAAAAGCTGTACATGTAAATCCCAAGTGCATTTATGAACAACCATGATTATCCGAACATCTGATGCTATAGTATGGATAGGTATGCCTAGCTGATTGATCCTCGTGACTTATTCGTTGATTAAGTGGATGGGAGAGATAGTAGATTCTTGGGACTTCCTTTTGGAATTGCCGCATCAACTCACTATTATACACAGAATGGTTGTGGAATTTCTGGATAGTGAGGGTGGTAATGAATTATTGTAGAACACGGAACATGCTTATGACTTATATACTCATGGTGTGTATTGGAGCCTACAGGTATGCCTATGTCCATACTTTTGCGGACAAAAATCTTATTAATGGGGAATGTTGTAATGACCCCTGGGTCATTTATATGGTTTTGCTGCTATTTTGTTTATATGAGCATGTGTATAGTGACCTCGGGTCTATTGGGGTGATTATTGGTTGGCTTATTTTGGAGTTATGTGGATTTTTGAGTTAACCAGAAAATTATATCCATAAAATGAGTTTCGATTAAAGTCCTAGTAAATGACCTCAAAACAGATATAACAGTCGAATTAGGTGAGGAGTATGTCCGGTGCAATTATATCATGGATTGAGAAATTGGTTGATAAAACCAATTAATAGTTAACTAGCCAATGCTCTCGAGATTCGTGCCTAGATTAGAACTTTGATAGCATGGTTAGCTCCAAAATATCGATTTTGGTCTGAACGACCCCTCGTTTATTACCGGGGATGTCTGGATGTGATTTGAACCCTTAGGCGCTTTCCATTAAAAGTTTCGTACAAAGAAATGGGATGGCCACTATATTGTAGGAAGCTCAGTTGGAAATTCTGACCATACCATTGGTTCCAGAACGTCGAAATCCATAGAGTTATATAGTTTGTTTGCTGAAATTGGAGTCTGTATGAGCCTGAAATGGGGAAAAAGCAATTAATGGATTAATGGGAGAGGGGTGACATGGTACACCCTACTGCTGCCATATGGCATATCTAGTTACTTCCATATGGCAGTGATCTAGAAGCGACCTCCCTATACACACACATACATATAAACACACATATATATTTTTCCTGTAAAAGTATATAATTATATTCCTCTCAACTTTGTACCATGATTCCTACCTTATTTCTCAACCAATTTGAGTGATCCAAAAGTCTACGTGACTCGGCTTTTCACAAGGAATGTTATGGTGAAGACAAATTCGGGATTTGACACATATTTTGAGGTAAATCACTACTTTTTCTTCATTGATATATCGAGAATGACTGAAAGCTTTACATTGCAATATCTCGGTCATTTCTTAATGGAATTAAGTGAAATTTATATTTAAATTGTTCTATGTTCTGAGAGGGATGCTATGGTTTTGCTAGGTGATCATTTTTGGGCATTTTCTTAGTATTCTGGGGTCTGTTTTGGGCGAAATTTCTCTCTCTGGACTTGGGTGATGTGGAGATTATTTTATGGGGATTGGTTTTGTATTTCAAGTATTGAGGGTTGTGTTGGCTGTAGCTATTATATTACCTAAGTTCTTACATTATATGACTACAAGGGAGCTTAGAAAGGGTTGGCTAAAGTTGTGAATATATGACAGGTATATACACTGAGCTTGACTCTTGCTTGTATGGGTATGTGGTCCAAGGCTAGCAGAATATACTGGCTATTGAGGTTGACCTGTGATTACATGCTACCATGTGCGCTGGATCTAGTATCTACATATGGTTGGTATGAATATGCATGATGTGGCTATGATTATCTATATATTTACTGAGTACTCTTGGTAGAATTCCCTGATTACACATGATTCTATGTGGTCCTGTGATTTAGATGATCCCGTACACTACTATTATTTGTTATGTACTTGTGCTACTTGTTAGTGACTAGAGATACACCATGTCCTGGGGACGATCATAGTTATAACACTGAAGGAGTCTTGTGACCTGTAATGCGAGATGCGTTAACACTAAGCAACTGGTAGGTTAGAGATAGGAGTGCGACTCTATTAGTGTGGTGTAGGTTATATCCTACGATCTCTATGGGTGATTTGCAATGAGATACTAGTTATATGGGTTTGTCTTGGGGACTAGCCTCTCGTTGAGAGGGGCACAGTTTTAGTGGGCTGGCACATGGTTACCTTAGGCGATATCCTTTGTGGATGCTAAGCTTTGATATAATTTTGGGTAGGTGACATCCCTCTATTTATCTAGCCTCTTTGGCCTTACCTTAGGTTATACCACCGATGTCCTATGAGTTGTTTTACGCAGAGAAAGGGCCTGAGAAAGGTCGAATATGGGCTAGTGCCTTGATACTGACATGTGTTTTGACTTGACTTATACTTTTATGAATATGTATAACCTATTTCTACATAGATATGATGACCAATAGACTGTGCATCAATTATATGTCGTACTACAACTTGACTCTAGTATAGATATGAGTCAGCTTGGTTTGGGTATCCTGGATATTTATGATTTACCGTAATGGTCTATGTTTTTAAACATAGGGGTTAGGCTGCGTACATTCGACCCCCCCTCACCCCGCAATGAGCGGGAGCCTTTTGAGGCACTGGGGTATGTTGTTGTTGTTGTTGTTCGTAATGGTCTATGTTTACTCTGGGCACTTGTGATTGATGAGGTTATGGTATAATACTTGGTCTTAGCTAGGGGTGGCTCTATAGTGTTTTATGATGTATATACTCTCTGATGTACTGCTGATAGTTTTTGTGTGTACTAGCTCTCTCCGTTTGATTCTAGGGTATCTATTGTATCTGTGAGAGGTGGTAGTTTTGATTATTTGGGTTGGATTAAGATTGTGGGATACCTGGGTTAAGAGTATCATCGCCTACATACACTCTGGGAATGATACGACTATTATTGGCTATGTTCACTCTGGGCACGACATGACTTTGGGGTTCTAGATCTGGATAGATTGGTTGAATGATTGATTGATTGATACATTTTGTCCCAGATGACACTTCCTATCATTGTGAGCATCGATGGTCACGTAATAGAGTTCGGGTCCTGGGTGACGCTACTCGTAGACTTGTATCCTAGCAGCCATAATTGTGATGCAAGGTGGCAAATGCAGATTCTGAGGATTAAGTTTCGGCTGAGTTTTGTTCGAGGACCACGATTGATATTATGCAAGTCTGGGCCTCATGATTGATATTCTATGGGGTTGGGCCCATGATTCATATCCTGAGATGATATACTATTGTTTATACAATGGGGATTCTTTCTCCCACGAGGGATACGTACCACCATTATATTGAGTGTCAGACTATCTAATCCTTGCTAATTGCTCAATCAGAGGCCAGGTCAGAGAACTATGGATCAGGTGCCACGTGCCGACACAGGTTCGAGGACCTAGTTGACTTACGATTATTGGGGGTGATGCTCATGATTACTTATCTGTCGATCCTCTCACCTATTCATACCTTGATTAGTCGTGGGTGTACCTATTGGGCTTATGGGAGCTCAGGGGGTGTTCAGGCTTAGACACTATGGGTTTACGTACAATTGACCCTTGTTCTAATGATGTAGAGAGCTAGACTCTATGATAGATCTATGGGATTCTGTGATGATTCTGATGGATTCGATAATTATATATCAGCATGATTATTGTACACAGGAGAACCTTCTAGACTTTTAGGAGCCCAGTTGGCATACAAGCATAGATACTAGGGCCTTACACTCGTGTACAACACTATACCTCAATTGGGGGCAGTTGTGGTATTGTCCTATGCAGTCTTCGTCAGTCGGTATCGATGTTCAGTACTTGGGTTTGTTCAGGCTATCATTGTTCTTCCTTTTGATTTTTTTAGTTGTGGTTTGAGGGTTCCCATACCTGCCTATGCCTTGATCTTAGTTGTTTTGCTACATTGCTGCAGTTCTATACATTTGGACTTTACTTATGTTCACTACTTCACTCGGTCGGCTGATGATGCCTACTGGGTACCTTTTCTGGTACTCACCCCTACTTCTGCATCTCCCCATGGTTCAGGTCCAGGTACGGGTCATGATAGTTCATTTTGGGAACTTCGGGAGCGCTCAGGAGACTCTTGATGAGCACTGGGAGCTTTGGCTTTTTTACAGTCTCCTTCCTAATGATGGTCGTTTTTTGCACCTAGACATTGGCCTTGCACAATAGAGTTTGGTATTTGTAGGTGCATACTTTGTTTTGTATATTATTATGAGTATTAATATATGTGTACGATATTTCCTTGTGTCTATTGTATCTCTGTACGGTTGACTTCCACATTCTGGATATGTTTCAGCGTATACATTATTATTGTATCAATTTGGTTTGGACTAGAAAAGTAGAATAGGTACCTTTAGGTTGGGAACTGGCTTGCTTGTAGGCAGGACCACTAGGCGCCATAATAACCATGACTGGGTCATGACATAAATTCACAACTAGGGTTGTGGGAACCATGAAAAACTAATAAAGTAAAATAGGATAATTCATAATTCTTGGAAGGTGTATACGCATATATTAATTAATTCTTTTTGTTTTGCATATTTTCTAATGGTGGCCAATATTAGAACCTGCCTAGTGTTACTGACTGGACTAAGGTAGTAATGCATATGAAAAGAGATTAATTAACATGATTCAATTAATGTGTTCTCATCTATTCAGCGAAACTGGGTTAAGGGGAGGTTGTACTGGAACTAATAGGTAGTGGTTAGTTATGTATACTATGTAGATGGGCCAAGTAGCACAGTGAAATTCACCTCTCACCATTGAGCCAAGGGTTTGGTGAACATAATTTACCATCCTGCATGCTATACACTAGAAAAGAATTAGGTTAACCGTGATACTAAGTTGTGGAATCATGGGGAACACAATACCATAGTTTCTCTTCATATTGACTTCTCTCTTGTGATGGTTAGTTTAGTTATATTTCTCATGATTATTGTAGCCCTCCCTTTGGGGATGTAAGTTGGTTAATCATTCGGATTGCAAATTGGTGAATTCTCTAAAGTCTACATATTCCCTGTTTGTTCGACCCTAACCTTTGTTAGGTTCTACTTCTTAATAGTGACCGCTTTATCCTTTAAAAAGAAGGTGTAACTAGGGCGACATCAAGATTTTTGCACCGTTGCCAAGTAATTCGACTAGACTAAGTGAATTCATTAGTAATTTAACTGTTAATCCTTAGTTCCCTTATTTTACTTTTATTTGTTATTTTTTGTTCTTTTCTAGGGTGTAAGTGTAATGTATGCCCAACACTCGGAGTCAAGGAAATCGATTAACTCCATTTGACCTAGAGATCCATAGAATGTTGAGGAGAATGGCTCAAGACAATGCTAGTAATGCGGACAATGCAACTCTGTATAGGAATAATAATGAGGATGCTGAGAATGCGAACCTACCTCCTCTCAAGGACATTGATCCATAACCTCAGGTTTTCAATGCCAATACATACTAATGGAATCAATATAGGTTGAATCCTATGGCTATGAAGGTGACTGGAGCTATTGTGTTGCCACTACTATCAACATACACAAAGTTCACAGTCTCGAATGGGTTACTTCAGATGCTATAAAACCATGGGCTATTTGTGAGCTTAAAATCGGAGGATAATCATAGCCACCTACACAATGTGGCATTCATCTGCAAGAGTTAATAAGAATGCAAAATCTATCTATGAATGTTGTGGGACTTCATGTCTTTCTATTATCTCTTATGAGCAATGTAGCATTATGGCTATCTGAGCTCCTACAGAGTTCGATCACCAGGTGGATAGAATTGCAGAGGGCCTTTGTAGCAAGGTACTTCCTTAAACCAAAAAAGCTCAAGTTGGAGGACTAGATCAACAACTTTGACCAACTCCCTGGTGATTCAATCCTTACCACATGGGAGTGATTCAATAGATGCTTGAGTAGTGTACCGGACCATAAAATTGTGGAAAATTTCTTGGGAAAAAGTTTCTATAGAGCTTTAGATGCAAATAGTTGAGCATGTGTCGATACCCTCTTAAGAGGCCTGTTTGTAGATCAACCATTCACAGAAATTGTTGAGCAGCTAGATGTAGTGGCGAAAGCAAACCATGTGTGGGAACCCATGAATAGATATCCAAATTTTTGTGCGGGCGCTGCTGGTATGAGCTCTAACTAAGAAAAAATAAATGTGGAGATCATTAGGATGCTTGCTCAAAATAGAACCGGTCTGGAGATGCTACTAAAGAAAACATAATAGATAACCAAGCCAGAGGACATTCAAGACAACCACCACACCAAGTATAGCGGTCGCAGGGATGGCAATAGGGGTAATTGTTATATGGCCCCCACCCTCACAATCATCATATGAGAACTAGGAATCCTAGAGTAGAGGAGATGCTTGACCAATTATCAACAGGGTGGATGCATAAGATGATACTTTGAGAGACATTAAGTCTGACATTTCTAATGTGGACCAAAAACTTGAACAACATTCTGTTGCAATCAAATAGCTCAATTGACAGTTCAGACTTGTGTCAGTCCAACTAGGCCAGATTCAAAGAGGCAAGATGACATGCACCATAGCCTTAGATCTAAAGGATATTGATGGGCACAAGATCGAGGCAAATGTTTGTAATGGGACTACACCTGAACATGTTAAAGATATTGATAAGGGAGAACAAAAGCTTGAGAAAGTCTGAGTACTCAAGACATCTATGTCGAGTCATGATAATAAATCAGGTTCTGCTTAGGAGGCAACCCGAGGTAAAGACTGATGCTTAGCCGCCCAGGTATGTTTTTTGACCCCTATATGTGAGTATGATCTTATTTTGCTAGATTCATGTGTTTTGTACTAATTTAGAACTTGCCTTGTTACTCTAAGTTAGATCTAGAAAAGGATCTTAGGCTATTGCTCTTAATGGTCCAATTAGGCTAAAAGGACCAACCAAAACGATGATATAATCCCTTGTTCCTAATGTTTAAGCCTAATATGTTCCTTTCTTTGACAACACCTGATTAACCTAGCCTTGATTAGTTGTATAATCCTAAAATAGGCCCTGCTCCTTCCTTGAATGTTATGCACCTTGCCTAAGGCAAAAAGCCTAAGTTGAGGGTGGCTACAAAAAATGGCCCTGGCTCTAAGGACAAATATTTTGCACCTCAACACAGGCCAAAAGCCTAAGTTGAGGGTGGCTGGTGTAAGGATGAAAAAAAAATAAATGGGTGAGTTAGTGATACGAAGAAAAAGAAAAAAAAACCAATGTACTAGGTGTAAGAAAAATAAATGATGCCTTAATTGTAAGCTAAAAAGCGAAATGATGTGTAAAAATAAGGCAAAAAGCTGAAAAATGAAAAGAAAGAACCCAGAAAAGCTTGAAATAGTGAGAAGGGAGAATAAGGTGAAGATAACAGAGTTGGCAGGAAAAAAGTGTAGGAAAACACAGTGTCAAGGAGGGCCTATAGTCACTATTTTCCCATAATATCATACCAAAGCCCCTTGAGCCTACATTACAAGCCTAGAAAGTGCTAAAGTGATCCTAGTCCAGTTGGTTGAAGGTCTTAATCATGAGTATAGGGGCAAGCCTATATTATTAGACATTTTGCATGAATATTTGTTATGAGAGTGAGTGATTTTGCAGAGTTCCAAAACTAAGAATGAAAACACCATTGAGTGCCAAATATGGGCTTCTTTCTGTGAGGACACTTGCATTGAATTGTTAGCACTAGACTTGTTCAGTGATTGTGGATTGTTGATAATCCATTGCTTGTCGTAGTTGTCTTGTCATATGCACGAAGTTGTGTTGGTTTGCTAGATAGCTATCTAATCCTATTTTGAAAAGTTGGTGTGGGTGTCTGAGTCTAAGATTTATGTGATATATGCCACCAGATTGCAGTCTATGTGTTACTGTATTGTTTATTTATATTTAGTCTATCACTTAAGGAAAAACAACAAATTTAAGTTGAGGGTGTCGATATGCCGCCAAAATACAACACTTTTGATGCTTAAAACTTGGAATTTTGTGTGCTCTCAATGCGATGTTAGTTGGTTTTATGTGTTTTTGTGTTTATGTTTGAAGGATTACAGGTTGGCCTTGCTTTTGGGGAAAATTATAGAAATTGCTGAGTTTTGCTATTATCCGAGAGCCATTATGGGCCATAGATAATTTTATGGGCCTTAGGGTAGTTTCATGCGCAATTCCATTGAGGGGCTATTTTCTGAAGTTTATTCTATGAATATGCAGATGAGTCGTATAAGGTTTTACGAGTCATAGAAGATGGTCCATGCCTTAAGGATCAAAGACTTGGACTTTGAGGAATTTCATCATACAAAAGCCCCTTTATATATTGTAAATCACTTTATGAGTCGTAGAGGGATGTCATAGAGTTGAATCCAAATTTCCATCAATCGAGTATGACACCCTGATTATTTGCCGTGGAATGCAATACTGCCCGTAAAGACCTTTCGTATGACATACCAACATGTTCTCCTATTGTGTTTAGGACTTAAATTTTAATTAATATAAATAGATTTTTAGGTTATCTCTTTAGATTTTTCAACTAGTACTCAAAGAAATCAATATTTAGAGAGAAAATCGTAAGATCCTATTAGAGAGTCTTTGAGAATACTTGTTTTTGAATTTTATCTTGAAGCTTGAGGTTCTTATTGAAGTTGGATTTTCTTATTCTTAATTCTCTTGTCTAAGTGTTCAATTTTATCTTCTCAATTCATAATTCTTGCATCTACACATAGCATGAGTAGTTAAATCCACGACTAGGTTTGTGGGAACCATGAAGAACTAACAAAACAAAATTGGATAATTCATATTCTTCAAAGGTGTATATGCATGTATTAACTAACTCTCTTCATTTTGCATGTTTTCTAATAGTGGCCAACATTAGAACGCGCCTAGTGTTACTGACTGGACCAAATTTGTAATGAATATAAAAAAGGATTAATTAACATGATTCGAGTGATGTGTTCTCGTCTAATCAATCAAACTGGGCCAAGGGGAGGTTGTATTGGGGCTAATAGCTAAAGGTTAGTAATGCATAATATGAAGATAGGACATGTGAAATTCACCTCTCACCTTTTACCAAAGGGCTTGGTGAACATAACTTATCATCCTGCATGCTACACACTAGAAAAGAATTAGGTTATACAGTGATACTGAGTTAGGGAATCATGGGGAACACAATACCCTAGTTTCTATCCATATTGACTTATCTCTTGTGATAGTTAGTTTAGTTATTTCCTATTGATTATTGCAAACCCCTGCCTTTGGGTAAATAAGTTGCTTCAAGAAGGACTATACAGTCCGTGACACATTACATGGACAATGTACTTTTTCATGAACCAACCCTTCAGAAAAATATCACTTGATGATGGTTCGAAACAGTAATCCCCAGAATTTGAATTTTTTTCAACGAAGTCACCCTCATGGAAGACCAAATGGGCTGTATCACTACCCATACCACTTTTCTTAGAAAACTTTTGCATAATAAAGTTCCGTGACAATGATTCCATACTTAGAAAAATTTCACTTTGAAAGCCATACGAAAGGCCATACGGGCCGTACCACTTTGTATGGACCATGTACTTGGTTATGTCACCCTGATTGGTCCTAAAATTATGAGATTTCAAAATAAAGGCCACCAGACGGCCCACCACACGGTCCATGAGATGTCACACGGACCGTGAGAGGTCCATATGTAGTGTTCCTTAGTTTGAAACTCCATGTTTAAGGGACAAACACCCTCATAAGGACATGGTCCACTCCATGGAGGCTCCGCATTGGCTCTGTCACCTCACACGAACTATGAGAGCTCCCATGGAGTATCACCTTAGTCCAAAACTTCCCCAAACTGAATATTCCAAGCTCCCATGATGTCATACAACATATAGGTCCTTAAAATGCTACTAATACTACCTATGTAAGATACTGGTTCAACATAAATTCAATATCTATTGCAAAATAGAACATAGGAAAGAAAAATCCTAGGATTCAAAATTTGGGATAGTTATAGGCCAAGGTTACTCAAACATCACTGAGGCCTATAACTACCCATACCCCATTGAAACACAAGGGTCAAAAAGAATATACCTGGGCTACTAAGCATTGGTCTATGACTGAGTCGGGCCAACCTTAACCTGACTAGTGGCCTCCTCAATGGTAAGAGCATGATATGAGGGGTTAGAACCCCTCAACCTCTCTAGTTCGTGAGCCTACCTTAGTTGTTCATCTTGCCCCGAGCGTATCCTGGCAAGCTCTACTCCCTACTCCTCTGTCAACCCCTTCTGTAGTCTAGCAAGATCTGCATCATCTATGCGGGGCCTCATCTAAAGGGAAGTGTATGATGGGTCCTCAGGATCAAATAAGTCCACCACCACCACTGTAGGCTCAATCTTTGGGAATACTATCAGTGCAGCCAATGTTGCTATCATATCAACCTGGAGCTACTGGATCTCCTTCTAAAAGTTCATCATATTTGCTAGACATATTGTTCTAAGGCTTTGCTAGACCCATATCTTAAAGGCATATTTCCTGGTATCTATGAATGTGAGCCTGTCCTGGATAGTAGCGACTGTGAATGCCTCCATGTGAACCTCATACTCTAAAATAGCGTGGCGGACCTGCGGCCTGATCTGCTATAAAAACTAAGTCAATTGAGACTCGGTATAGGCTAGTGTATCTGCCATGGCATGAATGGACACATTGCTGACACATAAACCATATCAGTGGGTGATGTTGGTGTAGGAATGACCTGTGGGGCAGAAATAGTAGTAATGGGTTCCCTCTGCACATCAACCTTAGCCTATGGGGGCCTCTATTAGTAGTAGCAGCAACAGTGGTGGTGGATGGAGTCTCAGGTGGTGGATCCTCCACGAACATCTCTGGCATTTGTGTAGGCTGGCATGGTTCATGCTATAGGGCCACCGAAAATTATCCTCAGCCTTGATCAGGCTAGCATCCAAAGTCCTCTAGACCTCTATCAATGAGTCTAGATGATGTAGACTTTCCACCCAAACACTTTACAGAGTCTGTAGAATAAGCATGGGAAAGGTATAGAGGTACCATTTCATGTATTTGCTCTGCGATGAGGCTAAACTAGTCAATTTCATAACCATCCATTATGCTGACAACCAAAATAGTATGGTCTGACATCAATGTATTATCTGCAGGAGTTGGCAGGATTTGCAATCTCACAACAACCCATTAAATTTCCGTAGGAAAGCTGAGTGAGGCCTTCACGATAGAATCTGATTATGCAGTTATCGATACAGAGGTCGAGGCCTACTCTGCAATCTAGGCAGTAACCTATCTAATCAAGCTAGCACTGATCTTTTATCAAGGCATTATCCCTAGTCTGCCTAATTTATGGTCATACTCTACTATCTATCTAGGGGCTAGGAACTCAGGCCCGAATTATGGAAGATGGTAGTCTCACAAATATCCACTTTTCGGCCCCTTACTCCAGTGTGTTTCAGTCTGGGCTGAGCGAGGGGCTTCTTCCAATTAGGAAGATTGCTGAGTACTATCGCGATATATGAAGCGTAGAACTCCCGAATAATAGCTATAGAGTTATTCCTGATGATATGGCTAGCCATTGGAACCCGTATATGAAGATAGTGTCCTAAAGGCTGAGGATACTATCTAGTTTTGAAGTGATGATCCGGGGCTCCTTAAAAATAGAGAAAGTTGGTTTGCCTCACTTATTTTGCTGCATGCCCTCTGTGTAGATATACAATGTACCTATAGAATACCACTGTCTAGATAGAGCATCCATAGGTGATGGTGATTCCTGTAGTGGTGTGGCAGAGGACTCCATTTTTGAGTTATCATAGGAACTTGACTCTGACTCCTTTTTTAATGAAGTTATTTGGATAGAGCTTCTATCTTTGTTGCCTCCCTCTTCAAACTGGGGATAGTGAACAATGATAGCTTGGGTCTAGGCCTCCCCAAGTCTAGTAGAAGCCTGCATTTGTGGTCGCTCAGCATCTGGGTCAGGCCAAACACTGAGCTTCTGAAGTGATCCACTAGTCTCAGAGACGCCTTGATCCTCCGAGGGCTCATCTCTCAGCCTCCTTTGCATGGCTCAGATCTCATCACATCTTATTTTAGGGGCCATAGTACCTGAAAGACACAAATATAGAAAACATGGTTACCCTTAAAAGTCAAGGAACGAAAAGCAAAATCATTTTAGACTTAATCACATATGGGTCTATGAAGGCACTTTTACGAGCCATAGTGAAAACTATAAGCCATAGAAGGCCCTCATAGAAATAGTGTTCATAAATTTTAGTTACCAAAATTGTATCTATTAGACAAGGTATGCCTCATAGAAGATTTTATGAGTCGTAGAAGTGTTCTAGGGTTTAAATGTTTATCGATAGGGATCTATGAGACTTGTCTACTAGTCATAGAATTTTCTATGGCTCGTAGAAGGCCATGTTCAATAGATTCTCAAAAACTTCAAGTTTTTGGATTTTTGTATGAGGGAAAACTACATCTCATAGAAATTTCCATGGGCCGTCGAAGACCCTCGTAGAGTGAAAAAACTAGAAGTGTGGATCCCAAATGATAATTTTTATGGTTTATTCAACATCGAAACAATACCCGACACACTCCTCAAGATTTCAACAAACACCCAACATCCCATATGCAATGTTTTCGCATAACCCCATCAAATCTCATTTTTACATGTTTTCCCAAGTTAACCGACCCCGTTTGAATGAATGAACATCAAGTTGTGCACATGTATTCACATATTGATTTTTAACCAACATAGTCTTTTTAATACAAACCGACATGTGTCAACATGATTTAGATATAACAATATTCAAGCACATAGACATGGCTACACACATAATGTTTTTAGCTTTTAACATATTTCAAGCATTAGCATCACATTCAACATGATTAGAATTTAAGCATAAACAATGGCAAAAATGGGTTCGTAACTCTACTAATCCGATTAGCATGCTCAACAATTAATTTAAACTTAGTCAAAAAAGTTTGGTATTTGAAAGGATTTTAGGATCAAGAACTTACCAAATTTGAGTGAAAACGGTCCTATACATTGAAGGAGGAGCCGAAGGGTAAGGAGAACACTAGGGTTACCAAAAGTAGCTAGAAAAATAGCCAGAAAATGGGTGGTGACCGGTCCTTGGTTGTCAGACAAACAAGGGTATGGGGTATTGGTGCTTTATGTAATTTTATTAAAAATGGAGTCAAATTAATTTGACCGCTTCTACATATAGGTTGACCGGGTCGTCCAAAAAAATGAGCCGAAGTTGTACAAAACCCCGATTATGGGCCATAGAGGATTTTATAGCCCATATATCTGGGTTATGTAGAATGCCCAAACCTTTACTTTGGGGACTAGGTTTCATGGGCTAGTCTACAAGCCATGAATAGAATACAACTCATAGAATTGGTTATAGAAACCTCCACAATTAGCCAAAAATAGAAGAACTTACTTAGAGTCCATGAGCCCTATTCACAGCCTATAATTTTTTTTACGGCCCCTAAAGTTGGCTCATGGACTAGTGCGCACCAATTTTTGCTCATTGGAGTGTCTTACGAGGTGGTGTATGAGTCGTAGTTCTACATATGCCCTATACAACTAGTCATAGAAACACTTCTTGATGCCTTTTTATCTAAGATGGCTGACTTAGTCGTGTACCTGTACATTCTTCATAGAACACACTGTTACCCTATATGCAACCAGTCGAATATCCATAAATTACAACCAAAATATGAAAAAGTAAACTACTTGCAAGTCCAAAATCTAAAAACAAAATAAAACTACAACTATTATATCAAATATCTTGGGTTGCCTCCCAAGTAGTGCCTGATTTATTGTCGCGGCATGACTTGGAAAATTTGGTTACTCAGACTTCACCAAGTGCCCATAAATCCTTCTTCAAGTTATTCAGCCTCTTCATTAACTGAAAAATATTGAAGACAACTTCTCTGTCATTCAATCTAAACTTGATTTGGTTAGCTTCCACATCCACTAGTGCTCGACGAATAGCTAGGGAAGGACTTCCTAAGATGATTGGGACAGAAAAGTTGACTTCGCATTCTAGGATCACAAAGTCTATGGGAAAGATAAATTTCTCAACTTTGATGAGTACGTCATAAAGTATCCCCATAGGCTTCTTCACCGTGAGGTCAGCCATCAACAATCGTATGCTTGTCGAAGTAGGGGATCCTCATCCTAGCTTCTTGAAGACTACAAGGGGTATCAAATTTATACTGGCACTGAGATCACACAATGCCCTTACGAACTCCATATCTCTAATAGTGCAGGGTACAGTGAAAGCGTTGGGATCTTCTCACTTTTGCACCAAGGACTTTGTAGCAATTGCACTGCAATATTGAAGCTCTTGGGAGATTTCCTGACTCACAGTCCGCTTCTTTGTAACCAAGGCCTTCATAAACTTTGCATAGCTTGACATCTTCTCTAATGCCTCAGTGAGAGAATATTGATGTAGAGTTGCTTCAGCATGGAGAGAAAGTGCTTGAACTTACCCTCGTCTTTCATGTATTTTTATTCTTTGAGGGAAGCAAGGAGGATGTCTAGGAATGAGCTTTAACTCCTATGGTACCTGTGCATCATCACTCACCCTATCCTTTGTATGATCATTATATCATATCTAATATTTATATCTTTAACCTTAAATATCTCCTCTCGAACATCATCATTATCGACCAGTATAGAAGGATCAATGGTACTCTTACCACCACGAGTAGTCACCGCCATACATTGCCCTTCATTCTTTGGATTCTGATTTGTGTTACAGGGTAATGTACCTCTCTAATACTGTTTGAGTTGAGTTGATGCTTGACCAAATTATTGCTCCAGCCATTTGATAATAATAGAATGAGACTCGATCTTCTAATTTATGTTGGAGATATCAGATTTCATCCCCCACAAGGTCTCATCCTGTGTGCCATCCTTCTTCAATAAATGATTAAACATCTCCTTAACTCTTGAACTACTAGAACCTGTATCATGATTGTGTGATGGCATGTCAGAACCATTTCAGCAGCCATATGTATGGCCCCAATCAACATCTCTATCCTAGCCCTTGCTTCTATAGTAGAAACTCTACGATTGTCTTTGAATGTGACATCTCTATTAAAGTTCGAATCTTAGTTTCCTTGACCTTGGTGCTAATAGTCCTGATTAGACCCTTGGGCATTGGTCCATAAACCCTACCTGATCAGTAATAAAGCAAGTGTCCTCCTTATAGTATGAATTCTCTTACATAGGTGCTCGCAAAGGCTGATGACCAACTGCATTAACTCACTCCTAATTCTGCTTCATCATCACCACTATGTTGGTACTAATCTGGGCAAGATCTAGCATCATCTCCTCATTTATTTTAGCTTGGTCTAAACTACTACTGATAGCACACAAGATCTTGGTAAAGGACCTGTGTCTTGGCCCCTATATACAATTTATCTTGACCATTGTTTCTAGCTTCTCAGTAACCCTTGCAAATGGTTGATCTAAACACATGCTCCCTACAATGGTATTAGCACATGCTCGGCAATTCTTGTCCAGGGAACTGTAAAAGATCTCCACCAAGGCATCATCAACTATTTTGTGGTCAGGGACACTTTACTAACATTTTGTGAACCGATCTCATGTAGTGTTGATCAAGTCACCAGGAAATTGCTAAAAGTTATTTATTTGATCCTTCAAATTGAGATTCTTCGATTTCAAAAAGAACCTCTCCTAAAAGGCCTTCTATAACTCAGCCTAACTGGTGATTGAACTTTGTGGGAGCAAGGATAGCCATAGAGTTGCATTGCCTATTAGAGATAATGGGAAGCCATGAAGCCCAACAATATCCATAAACAGATTCTAAGTTCCTATTACACTCTTGTAAACAAACATAATGTTGTATAGATAACTATGCAGATCCTTTTATGCTAGGCTCGTGAACAACCTATGATCCTGCAGCATCTGAAGTAACCCACCTGAAACCACGAATTTTGTGTCATCCAGAAGTGGCAATAACACAATGGCTCTAATCATATCATAGGCATAGGATTCAGTCAATATTGATTCCACTGATAAGCGTCGGCGTTGAAACCCTGCAGCTATGGATCAATATCCTCAAGAGGCGGTGGGGTTATCATTATTCTCATTCTCATAGTGATTTTTATTCAGAGCTGCATTAACCGCGTTGTTTGCATTATCTTGGGCCATCCTTCTTAATCTTCTATGGATCTCTAGGTCAAATGGAGTCAAGCAAATGCATTAACTTCGCGTGTTGGTCATACATTACACCTGCAAGTTGAAGAAAAACAAAAATAACAAAAAAGGTAAAATGAGGGAAATAAGGATTAATTCCCCAACTACTCAAATCAAATAAGTCTAGCCATATTCCCCAGCAACAGTGCCAAAATCTTGATGTTGGCCAAGCTACACCTCCTTTTTAAAGGCTAAAGCAGTAATTGTCAAGATATATAACCTAATCGAGAGTAGGGTTGATCCCACAGGGAATATGGTCGACTTAGAAGAATTTTAAGAATTTTAGGTAGATTAACCTACTTATGTCCCCAAAAAGGGGGTTTGTAATAACTATGAAAGTAATCCTAAGCTAAAATAAGTGTAAAATCAGTATAAGGAATAACTAGGGTATTGTGTTCCGCATGAGTCCCTCACTTGGCATTAAAATTTTTTTCTAGTGTGTAACATGCAGAACAGTAAATTATGTTTACCAAATCCTTTGATCTAGGAGAGAGGTAAATTTCACTATGTGACTTGATCCATCCCCATAATGTGACATTGCTAACCCTTACCTATTGTAACAATACAACCTCCCCTTGGCCAAGTTTGATTGATTAGATGAGAAATATCAATTGAATATTGTTATTTAATCTTCTTTCTTATTTGTTACTACTTTGATCTATTTAGTAACACTAGGCGAGTTCTAACATTGGCCACCGTTAAAAAGAATTCAAACCAAAGAGAATTAATTAATACATGCATGCACACTTTCCAAGAATTATTAGTTCTTCATGGTTCTCATAACCCAAGTTGTGGATTTAGCTACTCATTATTAGTGTAGATGCAAGAATCATTAGTTTGAATAACATAATTGAGCACTTATACAATAAAGTTAAGAATAATAAATCCAAGATCTTCACCAAGAATCACAAGATTAAATTAAAAGAACAATATAATGTTTCACAACTTTTCTCTCAAATGTTCTACTACTTCTCGTGTTCCATCTCTCTTCTCTATGAAAAATAAACTAAAAAAATATTTATCGCATTTAAAATATAAAACTAAAATGAATTAGGAGAACTAGGTTGGCAGGCTTTAAGGGCATGTCAACAGGCCGCGTAAAATTTTGCGGCTTGTAGATATCGCTTTGCCAACTTCATCCTCAAGTCTGGGAATAACTTCTATGACACCCATCTATAAGTTGTATAATGTTTTACGGCCCATAAGGGGTTTCGTCTGATAACTTTCAGCAAGTCCCCACTTTTTGATCCTTAGGGCACGATATTAAGTCTATGACTCATAGAACCTTCTATGGCTCATCTACATGTTCGTAGAATCAACTTCAAAAAAATTACCCTTCATAGGAATTGTGTATGTAACTAACTCTATGGCTCATGGAATTTTCACGGTCGATAAAATCTCAATTTCTACAAAATCTGTACAATTAGCCCAAAAATCAAGCTAACCCTGTAATCCTACAAAATAAACATAAAAACACATCAAATCTACTAACATTTCTATGAAAACACACAAATTTCAAGTTTAAGCATCAAAAGTATTATATTTTGAAAGCACATCACCCAATAATCTCAAATAGCTCTCTCCAAGTAACAAAGAACTCATATGCATCCTCAGTATTCCCACCCTAAAACCTCCATCTTTTTTAATCTCTCAAATTTATGTTGCTCTTCATCGGTCAAGGCAGCTGCAAAAGAACCTCAGCAATGGCTGGTGCTAGTGGCTGACCTATCTATACTTATGCCTTAGAGGCTTGTTATTGATCTTAAAGCTGAACCCTCACTTGGGTCTGAGATGTACCTGGTGTGACAGTTGGGCTACCTGTCTACCTCATAGTTTCAAGCACACTCAAAACCCTCAGAAGTGTATCTTGTTATAATGGTACTGTAGAAAACTCAAGAGGAACCTACTTCTCACTAGGCTCTGTAGCTAGTTAAGGGGAGATACCCCACCCATAGTCTCTAGCTGGTGCTACTCCCTCGGCCTCGACCCCTATCTCAGCCTACGACTCGACCTCCACCTCTACCTCTACCCCTAGTTGGGGTCTCATTACAATCTTAGGGGCTGCCTCTACTTATTTGGAAAATGTTGTAGATCTAGTCCTGACCTATATATGAAAAGAACACATAACCTCTCAACACTTAAACAAGAACCCACACACAACATGATTTGAAAGAAGTAAAAGATAATTTTCTAATAGTCTTTATATCACTCAAAGATAAGTAATAGACATCTCTGTATAGAACCTCAATACTCTACTAGAATGGGTTATGAGGCTATAATGCCAAATTGCCATGATGTAAAATTCGATTTTGATGGGACTCACTTATCACACCAAGGCGAGTTAATCAAAGTCTGAATAGTCTAATAAAATGATAAAAGCAAAAGATAAAACAGTCTAAATTGGTAGATATGTGTAAGGAAATTGAACTAAAACAATCCTAGAATTGGTATCACATGTGCAAGCTACTAGATAATAACACTCAAAAGAAAATACAAGTCTCAATGCCTAGTTCCTGGATAGAACATAACATAAATATAAAATCCTTCAGGTCTGCTGAAGAGACAAGCCGCTACCTCTCACGATCGAGAAACTCAGTTTGGTAATGAGAAATTTAATCAGGAGGAACTAGGCTCACAACCTACAAAAATGTATCAAGGGGTGAGCACCAAATAATATGGTACTCAGCAAATGGAAACAAGCCCTATAGTAAAGCAGTGAACAACATAAGTACTCCTATCTACCCAACCACAAACCACCGAACTACACACCTGCACTCAGAAAAGTACCAGCACAACAACAATATATATATGTACACACAATATAGAAAATTATCCCAAATAATCAATTGATCCCTAGAGTAAAGTAGTATAATAGTCTATTAATATCAATATCCAGCCACATACAAGTATAATCAATAATGAATCAAAAGAAGAAAAATCGCAATGTAAGATGTATGTAAATGTAATGGCAGATATTATGATCCATGTTTGTCCTATGAAACATATCTATTGATAATGTTAGATCAAAACTCGTAGAGGTTTGTAAGGACCCAAACCTTATACTACTTAATTAGAGCTTGGAAATTTGGTTTTGAAAAGTTTTAGACCAAGGTGATGCTCCATGGAAGCCCTCACGGTCTATGTGAGGCTATACGGACTGTGTGGAGCCTCCTTGAAGTGGCTCTTGGCCTTATATGGGGTGTGAGGGCCTTGATATAGAGTTTTAGACTAAGTACTACCATACTTGGACCCCACACGGGCCATGTGAGACTATACATACTGTGTGGTGGACCGTATGATAGCCTTGGGCTTGAGACTCCACAGTTTTAAGCCCAAGTAATATGGCACGTACAGTCTTACAGACTGTATGACCCTTCATGGTTCGTGAGGTCCCTCGTATTATTTCCATATTAAAAATTTTCTAAGTATTGGATTACCATCTCAAAACTTTGTCATGAAAAATTTTCTAAGTAAAGTGGTATGGAGAAGTACATGGTCCGTATAGCTTGGTATAAACCATGAGACAAACTGTTCGGTTCTTTGCCAAATTTTTCTAAGTATAGGATCTTCATACTCAAGCAAAGTTCACTTTGAAGCCCTTAATTCAATCTTCTTTATGGTTATTAGGGCTATCATGGGTCTACTGCACCAAGCTAAGTTCAATAGAATTCCATTGGCTAAGCTTTTCACAAGAACTGATAGAAGGGTCAAGTTTAAATGGTTATATCTCTTAGAACCAATAAATATGTGTCACCTATGACTTATCAAATTGAAGCTCTTTAAATTAACTTTTCAATGCATCTAGTTTCACCTTATTCTAAGTTTGGATCAAGAAGTTATGCCTGTTTTTGTAAAGCCTGTCTATGCAGCATTTCCTGAGAATTGACTAAGTGAGGTCTGACGGGAGGGTTTCACGGTCCGTCAAACCTTTCACAGACCATGAGACCTCCTTATGGGACACCTGAAAGACATGTTATTTTGCTCCATTAATAGTTTTTTTGTAATTGTGGCTTCTCCTAAGGGTCTTTTGTGACTTCCTATAATATATTACGACCTCCAAATGACCTAAATTCTATTTCTCTCATTCAAATTCAATCTTCACATTTAAAATTCTCTGAACTCTCTATTAAGAATACTCCTAAGGTGAGCATTGTCTTGAAGCTTAAGGAAAGGGGTCTCTTTTCATCGTATTTCTTTCAATTTTCTTCTTGAATCTTCTTTATTAGCTAAGATATGTGAGTTTGATTCTTGGTCCCTTTCAACCAAGAAGACCCAAACTCTTTTCAAGTAATTTTTTCATCAATTTTAGCTTACTTTAAATATGGGTTTTCAATATTATTGTTTATTAAATTCAATTGATGTACGTGCTATGTTTATCTATTGATTTTAAAGTGAATTAAGTCCTAATATGATAAAATGCATTTAAGTTATGAAAGTGCATGTCCCCTTTGAAGCTTGATTTGTGCATAGATAATCTATATTATGAATTAAATGTGAATTTTACTTATGTATTTATTTGATTTTCATAATGTATTGTTGATTTAAGTTTCAATCTCCATTATCCATGCTATTCTCACCTCATTCATAGCATATGCATTCATGAACATTGAATTTCTATGAAAATTCTGAAGTGGGTTGAGCCCAATTATGCTTATATAAATGCTTTTGATAAAGATATTAGTTATGACAAGAATGTGATAACATAAATATCTATTTTTATTGTCTCTTTGAGCATATTAGGTGCATGCATAATATGATTTGATGAATGAGCTATTCCTATGCATGAGTATCATGGTTATGAATTATGGTTTGGCTTTTGAGCCTAAATGTGAATTGAAATGATTTGAAATAACTATCACCTCTTTGAAAGCATGTACATCTATAAGTATTCATTTGGAATGTTTTGACTTAACACCGATGGATTGGGGGTGTGAGGGCTATCCCTAAGGGCTCTCTACCTTTCCCTGAACTAAGTGCTAATATAAGAATGAAATTCATTACCGAAATGATCGGTTCGTAAGGGATTGTTATTCATTCATTTATCTGATATGATAATGGAAATCCTTCCGAAATGATGTGTTCATAAGGAAGGAGACCATCCACCGAAATGATGAGGTTTGTAAGGTGTGATGTAGAATACCCTTGGCAATAATCTTCTCATACTGCTAGGAGGTCTTTATTGAACTAATTCATATAATAGCTCACATGAGTTTGATTTGTAAGTTATAGTCTATTCCCACTATATATGAGCATTATTATATTTCATGCATCATGAGTTTCATGCCATATTGTTATATTACTCTTCTTTGGATATATACTTCATTCTATATTATGTGCCCTTGTCATCTAACATTAAATGTAGATTTGATAAGTCATATGCATTGCATACATAGATACTTAGTATACTCAAACATACTAATGTATATTTTTGCCTACATGATCTAACCATGTAGGGACCGAAGACTACCTTCATCCACTATCTGATGGCTAGATTGGATTTTAGACATTTGTTGTGGTGAGTCCTATCTTCCAAGGACAATACACCATTGCTCTACCTATGTTGCTTCCATTATGTTATCTACTTTGATGGTGAGCTGGGGACATGTCTTAGCTCCTGTCTTATCTTATCACTACAAACATTGTTGTACATCTTGTAGACTCTTGTCGAATTTATATGTTATGTGTTGTATTTGGAGCTTATGATTATAGTTATATATAGGATATGGCTATTATAGGTTGATTATGAGAATTATTATAAGTATGTATATTTTGATATGGAAATGTGGAAGATCCCAAGTCCCATATTACTCCCATAGAGTGAGTCATACTTACCCACCCCTTAGTTATGTGCTATGTGTTATGTGAATACATGTTAATCCCTTATCCCTATGACATCCCTATGGCATGAGACCTACTTTTTCGTCCCTTAGAACTATGTGTGGACTATTTGTATATGCTTTTGAACCGATGATGTGAATATGGATACTTTAAGGCTTCTTTGGGGACTCTCAGGTTCCCAATCCATGTCATTCCTAGATCCTAGGTTCGGGTCATGATAGGGTCTTGTATAGACCATGTGTCCGTGAATATTGCCTGCAGAAACCTCAGCTAATACTAACATGATCGACAAAAATCTTAGCTATATCATTCATCAAAATATTATTTTGACAAGCCCATAGAAACCTCGACAATCATCGATCGGTAGAAACCTCGACCATCAATCCGTATGATACCTTATTCATCTTTCGGCTATAGCCATCATCAATATCAAAATCCAATGTATACAATCTAAATACCAGTGGGGCCTCAATATCAGCGCAAATCTCAATATTAGTATAGTTTCAATATCAATACCTGATAATCCATGATTTTACAATTATTCATAATCCCACAGTTATTTCACAGTCAAGGATTCATACATAATTGTACAATTGGAATACCGTGATCAAAGCCTATAATAGTATAGTTCTATCCTGTTTCATGTCACAAATCACCCAAACCACCCAAGTTTTAGTCATACTTACTAAAAGGTTAGAAGTTTGCTTGCCTTAATCGAAGTCTTAATCAACTCAAAACCAAGCATCTATTCCAAAATGACTAAAAAATCTAGGGTAGGAGGCTTGGTGACAGGTGATAAGGCGCTCTACAGAACATGGAGCAAGACGGAAAGTAAAACTCCCCTTTTCCCCTTCTTGAATACTACAAATTACCACAATATAGTCAAATATAAAATATCATTTACGTTGATCAAGCAATTCGTGTGAAAAGGGAAAAATAGTCTAAAATACTCATTCCAAAAAAGGTTTCCAAAATTTGAAAATTTTAACATGAAAATGTTCTTCAAATAATAAGGAATCTAATGGTGAAAATTATTTCAAAAAAGGACTTACAATGAGCTCAAAATCATCATTTTTCTATCAAAAATAAATGTCTTGTAAACTCCAAATTTTGATGTTAAAATCATGAATTAATCAATTGAAATTGAAGATATAAGCTAGAAATACGTTACCCAAAAGTTTAGTCCTGAAATTCTTTGAAAATCTCTCCATAATCTAGCTTAGAAATGTTTAAAATGGTTAAAACACTTAATTTCCATAATTTAACATGTGCTTAATGTTTCAGGTCACTTAATACTTTGCAAACGTGGAGAAAGATCTGGAAATGCGAAGCTTAAACTATCTCAGTCTCTGCAAATGCGACACAATCCCCGCGAATGCAATGACCAAACAGTAGAACCTCCATAAATGCATGCTATGTGTCATGAACGTGGAGGCTAATGCTACAAATGCGGAACTCACTTCTCCTACACCAAATTGTAGAAAAAAGCAATTATCCAAAACTCGAAATGAACCCTCAAAATTTGTTCAGAACCCCGTGAACACAAATCAAATATGTAACCCTACCAAACTCGACATTCCGAACTCAATCTAACTATCAACATTCGAATTTGTAGCCTCCTTGGTCCGCAACCCAATAAGACTCAAAGAAACTAGTTAAAACTCAAAATAGTCAAAATACCCTCAAGAACTCTAAAAATTATAACAAGGCCATTTCTGGCATTAGTTTTATCATTCAGAACCATTTAAACTGTCAAAATTCCGATTCGAGCTTCCCAACTCTAAATGTTGACAAAAGTCAGACTATGATCCAAATTCAACTAAAAAGTACAACTTTGAGTCCTAAATCTCTATTTTAACTCCGAATTAAGTTCTATCAGTTCTCCTAGATTAAATTCCATTTCAGAGCTGATGGAATCGACAGAATTACATTTTGATACCTGAATTCAATATGGCCTAAAACTCAATATTTTAAGCTTTAAGCCTTTAAAAAATCTTTCTTTAGAAAAATTTTAAATATTTACAAGGTTTTCGAAATTCAACTTTTAGACTCAATCAGAAATAACTCAAGGCAACTTTTGAAAAGGGCAAAATGGTATTTTTTGTCAAAAATGCAAAAAATAACCTTCGAGATCATTACAGTTACAGTAGTTATTCATTTTTGTGTTTCATTTACCTTGGAATGTGTGGTAAGTAGAACTCACTCAATCCCTTTTTCAATTGTCATTATTATTATTTTGAAAAAGGGTCAAAAATACCCTTGAATTGTTTGAAATAGAGCAGATATACCCCTCCATTATATTTTGTCTCAAAATACCCCTAAAAAATTTTTTTAGCTAAAACATACAACTCAATTAAACTTTTTGCTCAAAATACCCCTCCAAAAATATAGCGAAGGGTATTTTTGAACTAAAATGTAAGGAAATAGTATTTTTGGTCTCTTTTAAATAGTTCAGGGGTGTTGTTTTTACCCTTTTCCCTAATTTATAAGATACTCTATAACTCTTGTATTTAGAGGAAAGACTTAAATCAAGAACTTTACAAATTTTGCCCGACGGGCAAGATTTGACACTATTACATGGTTTATAACTCTTGACTCTTAGCCAAAGGATTTCCAAACAATAAGTCAAGACCAAAGGGAAAGTTTTGACACTGTTCGATTATGTTTTGATTTATTAGATAATCGATAACTTTTGTCTTAGAGGCAAGACTTAGACCAAGAATGGAACAATCTAAGCCCATGGGCAAGATTTGACAACTACATTGTGTTCTGATTTATCATATATATAGCTTTTGCCTCTTAGTCCATAGAATTCAAAATAACAAGTTAAGCCCCAAGCGCAAGACTTGACATGTCGCATTTTATTTTGATTTATGAGGTACTCCGTAACTATTACCCTAGAGGTTAGACTTGTTAGTCCAAGGACTTCTAAATAATAAGCCAAGCCTCATGGGCAGGATTTGACATTACCACATTATGTATTGATTTATATGTGTTAGAACCTGTAACTTAACTTAAACCCCAAAAGTCCTTAATTGGTTCGATTTAATAAAGTTTGGGACCGAATGTAAAATTTCTTTTAAGTTTAGTCCTTAAGCATAATTTGGGGTGGGGTCAAATATATATGTAATCTTTTGATTGGTCCAAGTAGTACACTTGTTGCCTATATATATAAGAATATGTCTTGTACAAGATGATGAAGTCCCTTACTTAGCCAAACTTTTTTAAAAAATATAGAGTAAAGTTGTAGAACCCTCTCGGGTTGCTACAGTGTTTTTAAAAAAAATTCTAATTTTTCATGTTTTTGATTATTTGACGCTTCAAGCTTGGTATATTGAAGCCCCTAAATGGCATGGAGGCATTGGTTGGTCAAGAAAATGCTTAGTTTAGCGGCTACGAAGAATTTGGGTGTAGTGAAAGATTGAAAGGTATGTTAATTTTGAGCTTTGTTTATGTTAATTAAAGGTTGTGAAGGTGTTAGGAATGTGTTAAGATGAAGATAAAATATGAAAATAGGATTGGTTGTTAGTGGAATTACGAATTTCGAATTTGGGGTTGAATTGGGAACAAATTTGCATATAGTTATATATTGAACTTTTTTCATATATTTGTGTTTACTTGTCATGGAAATAGTCTTTATTGGGTGAAAGAAGTGTTAGAAAACTATTTAAATGATTACATG